>OZ010647.1:25496351-25572847 GCA_963932195.1 Empis livida | reverse complement strand
AGCTGCTTGGAGTGTATCTCGCCATTAAACATTTTAGGTATTTTTTGGCAGGTAGAGAATTTACCATTTATACGGACCATAAGCCACTGGTGTATGCTATTAATTCTAAATGTGAAAGAAGTCCGCGACAATCAAATCATTTAGATTTTATTTCGCAATTTTCTGTCGACATTCAACACGTAAAAGGTAAAGATAACGTAGTCGCAGACGCATTATCCCGATTTGTTCGAAGAACTAACGAAATTCCTCGGTGTACATCGAATACGGACAACGTCATACCACCCACAGGCGAATGGACTCGTTGAACGATTTCATCGTACATTGAAAGCGTCAATAATCGCCCGTGGCAACACAAAATGGTCCGAAGATTTGCCGATTATATTATTAGGTTGCGTTGTGCAGTTAAACAAGATCTTGGTTGTACACCGGCGGAATTAGTGTACGGGAGAAATTTAATTGTACCAGGAGATCTTATAATTAATGTACCAGACAGCGAAATTACACCTGGACAATTCGTCGATCGTTTACGCGAAAGTTTTCGAAATCTTCGTCCGACGGCAACCAGAGTTGTTCAAAAAGATACATACATACCAAAAGATTTGATGACATGCGAGTTTGTGTTTGTTCGTGTTGATAAAGTTCGTCCGTCACTTACCGCTCCATACGAGGGTCCATATAGGGTTTTAAAACGACTGAGGAAGGTATTTATAATTGAAAAAAATGGAAAAAATGAATCAATATCAATTGATCGCATTAAACCTGCTTTTGTAGCAGCATGCATCAAGAAGAAGAAAGAGGTATCATTTGTATTGCCGTAGTTTATACGGAACGTTTTACTGGAAAGGGGGTAATGTGGTGTCTGAAGCATTATAATTATCAACCACAATAGTGATCCGCCACAATAATCAACCGCCACAAATAAATTAGAATGTCAATGTAAATTATGGTAAAATTGAGTAGGTGGCGCATGAGGCGGTTGAAGGAAATAAGCAATACTGACATAATGAAGCACATGCTAAAAGACATCATTAAAATTAAAACTTTCTTCTTATTTTAACAAGCAACGAATACAGACGTCAAACGAAAATTCCGGAAAGAAATAATTAATTTATTATAATAATTTGGTAGACGCGATTTTAAATTCTATCTATATAACGATTAGTGGAACAAGGTAGTTTTTTTTAGTTTTTCTAATTTATAGTTTAAGTTTATTAATGATTGTATTTTTTAGATATTAGTTTATTGATATAAAATAAATATAGTGCTCGTAGAGAATTGATCAAGGGTTTTATTGTATGAAAATTAAATCGAGCAACTATAGGTGCAAAATAAGGCAAAAACAGAAAACCAAAATATTTCAAATAACTTTTTTTCTTTTTTCCCGTTTTTTAGGTGCAAAATAAGAAAAAAAAAGAAAACCAAAATATTTCAGATAACTTTTGTTTTCTTTTTCCCATTATTTAAGTGGCAAAATAAGGACAAAAACAGAAAACCAAATTATTTCAAATAACTTTTTTTTATTTTTTCTTGTTATTTAGGTGTAAAATAAGGACAAAAACACAAAACCAAAATATTTCAGATAACTTTTTTTTCTTTTTCCCATTATTTAAGTGGCAAAATAAGGACAAAAACAGAAAACCAAATTATTTCAAATAACTTTTTTTTATTTTTTCTGGTTATTTAGGTGCAAAACAAGGACAAAAACACAAAACTAAAATATTTCAGATAACATTTGTTTTCTTTTTTCCCGTTATTTTGGTGCAAAGTAAGGACAAAAACAGAAAACTAAAATTTTTTAGATAACTTGTTTTTTCTTTTTCCAGTTATTTAAGTGGCAAAATAAGGACAAAAATACAAAACCAAAATATTTCAGACAACTTTTTTTTTTCTTTTTTCGCGTTATTTAGGTATAAAATAAGGACAAAAACAGAAAACCAAAATATTTCAAATAACTTTTTTTTCCTTTTTCCTGTTATTTAGGTGCGAAATAAGGACAAAAACAGAAAACCAAAATATTTCAAATAACTTTTTTTTCTTTTTTCCCGTTATTTAGGTGTAAAATAAGGACAAAAACAGAAAACCAAAATATTTCAGATAACTTTTTTTTTTCTTTTTTTCTGTGATATAGGTGCAAAACAAGGACAAAAACAGAAAACCAAAATATTTCAAATAACTTTTCTTTCTTTTTTCCCGTTTTTTAGGTGCAAAATAAGGAAAAAACAGAAAACCAAAATATTTCAAATAACTTTTTTTCTTTTTCCCGTTTTTTAGGTGCAAAATAAGAAAAAAAAAGAAAACCAAAATATTTCAGATAACTTTTGTTTTCTTTTTCCCATTATTTAAGTGGCAAAATAAGGACAAAAACAGAAAACCAAATTATTTCAAATAACTTTTTTTTATTTTTTCTTGTTATTGAGGTGTAAAATAAGGACAAAAACACAAAACCAAAATATTTCAGATAACTTTTTTTTCTTTTTCCCATTATTTAAGTGGCAAAATAAGGACAAAAACAGAAAACCAAATTATTTCAAATAACTTTTTTTTATTTTTTCTTGTTATTTAGGTGCAAAATAAAGACAAAAACACAAAACCAAAATATTTCAGATAACATTTGTTTTCTTTTTTCCCGTTATTTAGGTGCAAAGTAAGGACAAAAACAGAAAACTAAAATTTTTCAGATAACTTGTTTTTTCTTTTTGCAGTTATTTAAGTGGCAAAATAAGGACAAAAACAGAAAACCAAAATAATTCAGACAACTTTTTTTTTCTTTTTTCCCGTTTTTCTTTTCAGGTATGAAATAAGGACAAAAACAGAAAACGAAAATATTTCAGATAACTTGTTTTTTCTTTTTCCCATTATTTAAGTGGCAAAATAAGGACAAAAACAGAAAACCAAATTATTTCAAATAACTTTTTTTTATTTTTTCTTGTTATTTAGGTGCAAAATAAGGACAAGAACAGAAAACCAAAATATTTCAGATAACTTTTCTTTTTTTTTTCTGTGATATAGGTGCAAAACACGGACAAAAATAGAAAACCAAAATATTTCAAATAACTTTTTTTTCTTTTTTCCCGTTTTTTAGGTGCAAAATAAGGCAAAAACAGAAAACCAAAATATTTCAGATATTTCTTTTTTTTCTTTTTCCCGTTATTTAGGTGGCAAAATAAGGACAAAAACAGAAAACCAAAATATTTCAGACAACTTTTTTTTCTTTTTCCCGTTATTTAGGTGTAAAATAAGGACAAAAACAGAAAACCAAAATATTTCAAATAATTTTTTTTTCTTTTTTCCCGTTATTTAAGTGCAAAATAAGGACAAAAACAGAAAACCAAAATATTTCAGATAACATTTGTTTTCTTTTATCCCGTTATTTAGGTGTAAAATAAGAACAAAAGCAGAAAACCAAAATATTTCAGATAACTTTTTTTCCTTTTTTCCTGTGATTCAGGTGCAAAACAAGGACAAAAACAGAAAACTAAAATTTTTCAGATGACTTGTTTTTTCTTTTTTTCGTTATTTAGGTGTAAAATAAGGACAAAAACAGAAAACCAAAATATTTCAGATGACTTTTTTTTTCTTTTTTCCCGTTATTTAGGTGTAAAATAAGGACAAAAACAGAAAACCAAAATATTTCAGATAACTTTTTTTTCCATTTTCCCGTTATTTAGGTGTGAAATAAGGACAAAAACAGAAAACCAAAATATTTCAAATAATTTTTTTTTCTTTTTTCCCGTTATTTAGGTGCAAAATAAGGACAAAAACAGAAAACCAAATTATTTCAAATAACTTTTTTTTATTTTTTCTTGTTATTTAGGTGCAAAATAAAGACAAAAACACAAAACCAAAATATTTCAGATAACATTTGTTTTCTTTTTTCCCGTTATTTAGGTGCAAAGTAAGGACAAAAACAGAAAACTAAAATTTTTCAGATAACTTGTTTTTTCTTTTTGCAGTTATTTAAGTGGCAAAATAAGGACAAAAACAGAAAACCAAAATATTTCAGACAACTTTTTTTTTCTTTTTTCCCGTTTTTCTTTTCAGGTATAAAATAAGGACAAAAACAGAAAACCAAAATATTTCAAATACCTTTTTTTTCCTTTTTCCTGTTATTTAGGTGCAAAATAAAGACAAAAACAGAAAACCAAAATATTTCAAATAACTTTTTTTTCTTTTTTGCCGTTATTTATGTGTAAAATAAGGACAAGAACAGAAAACCAAAATATTTCAGATAACTTTTTTTTTTTTTCTGTGATATAGGTGCAAAACAAGGACAAAAACAGAAAACGAAAATATTTCAGATAACTTGTTTTTTCTTTTTCCCATTATTTAAGTGGCAAAATAAGGACAAAAACAGAAAACCAAATTATTTCAAATAACTTTTTTTTATTTTTTCTTGTTATTTAGGTGCAAAATAAGGACAAAAACACAAAACCAAAATATTTCAGATATTTTTTTTTTCTTTTTCCCATTATTTAAGTGGCAAAATAAGGACAAAAACAGAAAACCAAATTATTTCAAATAACTTTTTTTTATTTTTTCTGGTTATTTAGGTGCAAAATAAAGACAAAAACACAAAACTAAAATATTTCAGATAACATTTGTTTTCTTTTTTCCCGTTATTTAGGTGCAAAGTAAGGACAAAAACAGAAAACTAAAATTTTTCAGATAACTTGTTTTTTCTTTTTCCAGTTATTTAAGTGGCAAAATAAGGACAAAAACACAAAACCAAAATATTTCAGATAACATTTGTTTTCTTTTTTTCCCGTTATTTAGGTGTAAAATAAGAACAAAAGCAGAACACCAAAATATTTCCCATTATTTAAGTGGCAAAATAAGGACAAAAACAGAAAACCAAATTATTTCAAATAACTTTTTTTTATTTTTTCTGGTTATTTAGGTGCAAAATAAGGACAAAAACACAAAACTAAAATATTTCAGATAACATTTGTTTTCTTTTTTCCCGTTATTTAGGTGCAAAGTAAGGACAAAAACAGAAAACTAAAATTTTTCAGATAACTTGTTTTTTCTTTTTCCAGTTATTTAAGTGGCAAAATAAGGACAAAACCACAAAACCAAAATATTTCAGATAACATTTGTTTTCTTTTTTTCCCGTTATTTAGGTGTAAAATAAGAACAAAAGCAGAACACCAAAATATTTCAGATAACTTTTTTTACTTTTTTCCTGTTATTTAGGTGCAAAATAAGGACAAAAACAGAAAACCAAAATATTTCAAATAACTTTTTTTTTTTTTCCCGTTATTTAGGTGTAAAATAAGGACAAAAACAGAAAACCAAAATATTTCAGATAACTTTTTTTTTTTTTTTTTTCTGTGATATAGGTGCAAAACACGGACAAAAATAGAAAACCAAAATATTTCAAATAACTTTTTTTTCTTTTTTCCCGTTTTTTAGGTGTGTGGTGTCTGAAGCATTATAATTATCAACCACAATAGTGATCCGCCACAATAATCAACCGCCACAAATAAATTAGAATGTCAATGTAAATTATGGTAAAATTGAGTAGGTGGCGCATGAGGCGGTTGAAGGAAATAAGCAATACTGACATAATGAAGCACATGCTAAAAGACATCATTAAAATTAAAACTTTCTTCTTATTTTAACAAGCAACGAATACAGACGTCAAACGAAAATTCCGGAAAGAAATAATTAATTTATTATAATAATTTGGTAGACGCGATTTTAAATTCTATCTATATAACGATTAGTGGAACAAGGTAGTTTTTTTTAGTTTTTCTAATTTATAGTTTAAGTTTATTAATGATTGTATTTTTTAGATATTAGTTTATTGATATAAAATAAATATAGTGCTCGTAGAGAATTGATCAAGGGTTTTATTGTATGAAAATTAAATCGAGCAACTATAATTGGTGACCCCGAGCAGAACATTACTAGCTGACGAAATTTTCTTTTCAAGACATCGTAGGAGCATTTCAAGATATCATAGGATATCATTTCAAGACACCGTGATAAAGAAGAATTTCATGACATCGTGGCACATCATTTCAAGACCGCGTGTTAAAGAAGAATTTCAAGACATCGTGAGCAAGCTATTCGAAGATTCGAGACAGTCAAAAATTAACGCTTGGAACCACTAATCAAAAGTAAAAAATGAAAAGTATTATTAAAATACTTTACAATTTGTGAGTAGTAGAAATATAAGGAAAATAAGCATTTTATTTTATAATTTAATGTTAAGTATATAAACTGCTCAAATTAATATTAAAAGCAGAATTTTTATTGAACGAGACTAATATTTTAAATGACTATATAAAATTTAAATTTAGATTATAATCGTAATATGGTATAATAATATAAACCGTAATTAATTTGTATTATTAATAATAACTTTTTGAATTAAATAATGAATTGAGCAAGAATTTTAGATTCTTATTGTGTAAACCCGTTATAATTAACAGTTTCAAAAGTTCTATAATTTTACTTTTGTTTTTGAACATTTTTTTAAAATTAATAAGATAGTAAAAGTCATATTTTAAAATCATATTTTCATAAATTTTAGTACACATAATTTTGTAAAATAATACAAGTTACCTTGTTCCATATTTAACGAGTCATAATAATTTTCGAATAATAAAAGGATAATTATATTTAATTATTTTTTTTTTAAAAGATATTTTTCAATATTAGTCTTAATAGAAGGTTTCGGTTTTAATGGTTAAATTAAAAAGTACATGCTACAATGAATTCAAATAACAATTGATAAAACGCGATATTTTATATAAGTCAGTAAAATGAAAGGAATACAATTATGCAGAATTGCAACCAATAATATAAATTAAATATTAAATCAAATAATAGTATAATATTATAAACACATGAATATCAATTAAATATAACATCAAATAATATTATAGGATTAGAAATACATCAATATCAAATAAATATTGCATTAAATAATATCATAAAACTACAAAAACATCAAAATCAAATAAATTTTGAATCAATTATAATTGTAAAATTTCAAATGATGTCATACAAAATGAATAATAAATCAAATATAATAGTAAAATTGCAAGTATCAATATAAATTGAATACAGATCAAATATAAGTTAAAAAAAAAAATTACAAATTTCGAAATAATTACAAAATCAAATTAAAAGTATCGAAATAATTACAAATATCGAAATAAAACTAAATTACAAATATCGAAATAAAAAAAAAATTAAAATATCGAAATAATTACAAGTATCGAAATAAAACAAAATTACAAATATAGAAATAAAACAAAATTGAATTATAAATAATCAATCGAATTAGAAACGATAATATAAATTATATGAATTATAATCAAATTTCAAAATTATTTTTTTTTAATATAAAATATAAATATATATAAAGTGAATATATACATTAAATGAATTATAGTTATAGTTACTGAATTACGAATTTAAATATTAAATAAATATATCGATATATAACGATAATCAGAAAAACAAATTTTGACACACTATATAAATTAAAATATTTTTTTTTACGTATATTCTTCTAAAATAAAGAACAAATCGATATTTTCAAAATTATAATAATAAACATATTACTAAGACTTCACTATATTATTTTTTTTTTTTTCCTATTTTTCTAAAAAATAATAAGCAACAATATATTTTTGAAAAATAAATAAACAGTTAAATAAATTACAACAAACAGTATTAAATTTTAGAATTGATTTTATTTTAAACCGATAACACGATGGGTAACGGTGATGAAAAGAACACAACTGAGAGTACACCTAAAAAAGATGATGTTGATAAGTTAGAAGAGCTAGCGGAAGCAAAAACAATTCATATTCCAGATTTTTGGGACAAAAGTCCGCAAGCTTGGTTTATTACACTGGAAAATTTATTCAGATTAAAAGGCATAAAAGCTGATTCCCGTAAGTATCAATACCTTTTATCGGCACTTCCTCAACACATCGTATTGGCGGTGATGGATGTTGTAAAGGAAGAAAATGTTTCATACGAAACTTTGAAGGCAGCTTTAATACAGCGTAATTCATTATCAGAGGAACAACGTTTGAATTCCTTATTAAGTGAAGCGAATGCTATGATGGGTGACCGACGTCCATCTGATTTCTTTCGACATCTTGGTCAGATGGCTGATTCTGGTACTGGGGTAAATAATGAACTATTGCTAAAATTATGGATGAGACGATTACCCAGCACTCTTAACGTAGCATTAGTAGCATCTAACTTAACAGATCCAAACGCATTAATTTCGATGGCCGACAGGATATGGGATACGTTAAATAAAGAATCCATTGCAGCAATCCATACAAAACCTAGTATTGCACCAATCAATGTAACACAATCTCCCGATGCAATCACTGCTTTATGCGGCGGCGTCAGTGAAATGTGTCATCAAATTCAAGCGATGAAACAGGAGATTAGCGAGCTGAAACAATTTCATAATAAGGGTAGTAATAATAATAATTTTCGTGGTAGATCACAGCATCGAAGTTTTTCACGAAATCGCAATTTTAGTCGTAGTTCTTCTAGAAGACCACCAAAACAACATGATACTTGCTGGTATCATTTTAAATTTGGTTCGAAAGCTACAAAATGTCGTAAACCATGTAATTTCCGAAATAATTCAATCAATCCAATAGTTGACACCACTTCAAAAAACTACTGAATACTGCTGAGAATGCGGCGTTCAGCAGCCCTGTCTCTTCACGCCGCCTTTTTATTTTTGACGACGTCAATAAATTAAATTTTTTAATCGATACAGGCGCCGATCTTTCTGTTTTACCACGTTCACGTTTTGCTAATACGCCAGTAGATGAAATACCACGTTTAACAGCTGCAAATGGTTCTAATATCGCAACATACGGTGAGAAATTATTAAAAATTAATCTCGGATTACGTCGAGAATTTCATCATGTCTTCACAATTGCCAATGTCACTCGACCTATAATCGGTGCAGATTTCCTGCAAAAATACGGCTTGTTGGTAGATTTAGCTCAGCGACAACTACACGACAGAGAAACGTCATTGTCAGTAAATGCAACAGTGCGCAACGCAATCGAACCAACGATAAAAATTTGTAGCGCTCAGCAGAAACATGTGCTTGATATACTTAAAAAATATCCGACATTAACACAAAATCCGAGATATGATCAACCGGTTAATCATTCTGTGGTACATTACATCGAGACGACTGGAAGACTACCGTTTTCACGCCCCAGACGTCTCGATCCGGCACGTTATAAAGCCGCAAAATATGAGTTCAAAAATATGGTAGATTTGGGTATTTGTCGTCCGTCAAAATCTCAAGCTGCATCACCACTTCACATGGTGGAAAAACGAGACAAAGATTGGAGACCGTGCGGTGATTATAGGCGTTTAAACGCCATTACAGTACCAGATCGCTATCCTATAGCACACATTCAGGATTTTAGCATAAAGTTGGCAGGTTGCACAGTGTTTTCGAAAATAGACTTGGTTCGTGCGTACAATCAAATTCCAGTGGCACCGGAAGATATTCATAAAACAGCAATCACCACACCGTTTGGTCTGTTCGAATTTGTTAGAATGCCATTTGGACTGCGCAACGCAGCGCAAACATTTCAGCGTTTTATGAACCAGGTGTGTGCAGAATTAGATTTCGCTTTCGTCTACATCGACGATATTTTGGTTGGTAGTAAAACCGAAGAACAACACGTTAAAGACTTAGAAATTTTATTTAAAAAATTAACAGAGTACGGTTTAACTATCAAACCATCGAAATGTATTTTCGGTGTATCATCACTCGATTTTCTGTCTTATCATGTTAATTCAGAAGGAATTCGACCAACAGAAGAAAGAATTGTGGCAATAAAAGAGTTTCCAATCCCGAACAGCATTCGACAAATACAAAGATTTCTTGGTATTTTAAATTATTATCATAGATTTATACCACATTTGGCAGACATATTAGCACCAATTCATACACATTTAGCAACATTAACGAGCAAGAAACGATCAAAAACAAAAACCGAATTTTCATGGCCTGAAGAGTGCCAATTACGTTTTGAACAAGCTAAACGCGAGTTGTCGAACGCTACCCTGCTTGTGCATCCATTGAATAACGTAAAGTTTAGCATAACTACAGATGCATCGAATACAGCAGTAGGAGCGGTTCTACAACAATACGTGGACAACGTTTGGCAACCACTAGCATTTTTCTCAAAAAAATTAACACCAGCCGAAACGAGATATTCAGCTTTCGATAGAGAGCTGCTTGGAGTGTATCTCGCCATTAAACATTTTAGGTATTTTTTGGCAGGTAGAGAATTTACCATTTATACGGACCATAAGCCACTGGTGTATGCTATTAATTCTAAATGTGAAAGAAGTCCGCGACAATCAAATCATTTAGATTTTATTTCGCAATTTTCTGTCGACATTCAACACGTAAAAGGTAAAGATAACGTAGTCGCAGACGCATTATCCCGATTTGTTCGAAGAACTAACGAAATTCCTCGGTGTACATCGAATACGGACAACGTCATACCACCCACAGGCGAATGGACTCGTTGAACGATTTCATCGTACATTGAAAGCGTCAATAATCGCCCGTGGCAACACAAAATGGTCCGAAGATTTGCCGATTATATTATTAGGTTTGCGTTGTGCAGTTAAACAAGATCTTGGTTGTACACCGGCGGAATTAGTGTACGGGAGAAATTTAATTGTACCAGGAGATCTTATAATTAATGTACCAGACAGCGAAATTACACCTGGACAATTCGTCGATCGTTTACGCGAAAGTTTTCGAAATCTTCGTCCGACGGCAACCAGAGTTGTTCAAAAAGATACATACATACCAAAAGATTTGATGACATGCGAGTTTGTGTTTGTTCGTGTTGATAAAGTTCGTCCGTCACTTACCGCTCCATACGAGGGTCCATATAGGGTTTTAAAACGACTGAGGAAGGTATTTATAATTGAAAAAAATGGAAAAAATGAATCAATATCAATTGATCGCATTAAACCTGCTTTTGTAGCAGCATGCATCAAGAAGAAGAAAGAGGTATCATTTGTATTGCCGTAGTTTATACGGAACGTTTTACTGGAAAGGGGGTAATGTGGTGTCTGAAGCATTATAATTATCAACCACAATAGTGATCCGCCACAATAATCAACCGCCACAAATAAATTAGAATGTCAATGTAAATTATGGTAAAATTGAGTAGGTGGCGCATGAGGCGGTTGAAGGAAATAAGCAATACTGACATAATGAAGCACATGCTAAAAGACATCATTAAAATTAAAACTTTCTTCTTATTTTAACAAGCAACGAATACAGACGTCAAACGAAAATTCCGGAAAGAAATAATTAATTTATTATAATAATTTGGTAGACGCGATTTTAAATTCTATCTATATAACGATTAGTGGAACAAGGTAGTTTTTTTTAGTTTTTCTAATTTATAGTTTAAGTTTATTAATGATTGTATTTTTTAGATATTAGTTTATTGATATAAAATAAATATAGTGCTCGTAGAGAATTGATCAAGGGTTTTATTGTATGAAAATTAAATCGAGCAACTATAGGTGCAAAATAAGGCAAAAACAGAAAACCAAAATATTTCAAATAACTTTTTTTCTTTTTTCCCGTTTTTTAGGTGCAAAATAAGAAAAAAAAAGAAAACCAAAATATTTCAGATAACTTTTGTTTTCTTTTTCCCATTATTTAAGTGGCAAAATAAGGACAAAAACAGAAAACCAAATTATTTCAAATAACTTTTTTTTATTTTTTCTTGTTATTTAGGTGTAAAATAAGGACAAAAACACAAAACCAAAATATTTCAGATAACTTTTTTTTCTTTTTCCCATTATTTAAGTGGCAAAATAAGGACAAAAACAGAAAACCAAATTATTTCAAATAACTTTTTTTTATTTTTTCTGGTTATTTAGGTGCAAAACAAGGACAAAAACACAAAACTAAAATATTTCAGATAACATTTGTTTTCTTTTTTCCCGTTATTTAGGTGGAAAGTAAGGACAAAAACAGAAAACTAAAATTTTTCAGATAACTTGTTTTTTCTTTTTCCAGTTATTTAAGTGGCAAAATAATGACAAAAACACAAAACCAAAATATTTCAGATAACATTTGTTTTCTTTTTTTCCCGTTATTTAGGTGTAAAATAAGAACAAAAGCAGAACACCAAAATATTTCAGATAACTTTTTTTTTCTTTTTTCCTGTTATTTAGGTGCAAAATAAGGACAAAAACAGAAAACCAAAATATTTCAAATAACTTTTTTTTCTTTTTTCCCGTTATTTAGGTGTAAAATAAGGACAAAAACAGAAAACCAAAATATTTCAGATAACTTTTTTTTTTCTTTTTTTCTGTGATATAGGTGCAAAACACGGACAAAAATAGAAAACCAAAATATTTCAAATAACTTTTTTTTCTTTTTTCCCGTTTTTTAGGTGCAAAATAAGGCAAAAACAGAAAACCAAAATATTTCAGATATCTCTTTTTTTTCTATTTCCCGTTATTTAGGTGGCAAAATAAGGACAAAAACAGAAAACCAAAATATTTCAGACAACTTTTTTTTCTTTTTTCCCGTTATTTAGGTGTAAAATAAGGACAAAAACAGAAAACCAAAATATTTCAACTAATTTTTTTTCTTTTTTCCCGTTATTTAAGTGCAAAATAAGGAAAAAAACAGAAAACCAAAATATTTCAGATAACATTTGTTTTCTTTTATCCCGTTATTTAGGTGTAAAATAAGAACAAAAGCAGAAAACCAAAATATTTCAGATAACTTTTTTTCCTTTTTTCCTGTGATTTAGGTGCAAAACAAGGACAAAAACAGAAAACTAAAATTTTTCAGATGACTTGTTTTTTCTTTTTTTCGTTATTTAGGTGTAAAATAAGGACAAAAACAGAAAACCAAAATATTTCAGATGACTTTTTTTTTCTTTTTTCCCGTTATTTAGGTGTAAAATAAGGACAAAAACAGAAAACCAAAATATTTCAGATAACTTTTTTTTTCTTTTTTCCCGTTATTTAGGTGTAAAATAAGGACAAAAACAGAAAACCAAAATATTTCAAATAATTTTTTTTTCTTTTTTCCCGTTATTTAGGTGCAAAATAAGGACAAAAACAGAAAACCAAATTATTTCAAATAACTTTTTTTTATTTTTTCTTGTTATTTAGGTGCAAAATAAAGACAAAAACACAAAACCAAAATATTTCAGATAACATTTGTTTTCTTTTTTCCCGTTATTTAGGTGCAAAGTAAGGACAAAAACAGAAAACTAAAATTTTTCAGATAACTTGTTTTTTCTTTTTGCAGTTATTTAAGTGGCAAAATAAGGACAAAAACAGAAAACCAAAATATTTCAGACAACTTTTTTTTTCTTTTTTCCCGTTTTTCTTTTCAGGTATAAAATAAGGACAAAAACAGAAAACCAAAATATTTCAAATACCTTTTTTTTCCTTTTTCCTGTTATTTAGGTGCAAAATAAAGACAAAAACATAAAACCAAAATATTTCAAATAACTTTTTTTTCTTTTTTGCCGTTATTTATGTGTAAAATAAGGACAAGAACAGAAAACCAAAATATTTCAGATAACTTTTTTTTTTTTTTTCTGTGATATAGGTGCAAAACAAGGACAAAAACAGAAAACGAAAATATTTCAGATAACTTGTTTTTTCTTTTTCCCATTATTTAAGTGGCAAAATAAGGACAAAAACAGAAAACCAAATTATTTCAAATAACTTTTTTTTATTTTTTCTTGTTATTTAGGTGCAAAATAAGGACAAAAACACAAAACCAAAATATTTCAGATAACTTTTTTTTTCTTTTTCCCATTATTTAAGTGGCAAAATAAGGACAAAAACAGAAAACCAAATTATTTCAAATAACTTTTTTTTATTTTTTCTGGTTATTTAGGTGCAAAATAAGGACAAAAACACAAAACTAAAATATTTCAGATAACATTTGTTTTCTTTTTTCCCGTTATTTAGGTGCAAAGTAAGGACAAAAAGAGAAAACTAAAATTTTTCAGATAACTTGTTTTTTCTTTTTCCAGTTATTTAAGTGGCAAAATAAGGACAAAAACACAAAACCAAAATATTTCAGATAACATTTGTTTTCTTTTTTTCCCGTTATTTAGGTGTAAAATAAGAACAAAAGCAGAACACCAAAATATTTCCCATTATTTAAGTGGCAAAATAAGGACAAAAACAGAAAACCAAATTATTTCAAATAACTTGTTTTTATTTTTTCTGGTTATTTAGGTGCAAAATAAGGACAAAAACACAAAACTAAAATATTTCAGATAACATTTGTTTTCTTTTTTCCCGTTATTTAGGTGCAAAGTAAGGACAAAAACTGAAAACTAAAATTTTTCAGATAACTTGTTTTTTCTTTTTCCAGTTATTTAAGAGGCAAAATAAGGACAAAACCACAAAACCAAAATATTTCAGATAACATTTGTTTTCTTTTTTTCCCGTTATTTAGGTGTAAAATAAGAACAAAAGCAGAACACCAAAATATTTCAGATAACTTTTTTTTTCTTTTTTCCTGTTATTTAGGTGCAAAATAAGGACAAAAACAGAAAACCAAAATATTTCAAATAACTTTTTTTTCTTTTTTCCCGTTATTTAGGTGTAAAATAAGGACAAAAACAGAAAACCAAAATATTTCAGATAACGTTTTTTTTTTTTTTTTTCTGTGATATAGGTGCAAAACACGGACAAAAATAGAAAACCAAAATATTTCAAATAACTTTTTTTTCTTTTTTCCCGTTTTTTAGGTGCAAAATAAGGCAAAAACAGAAAACCAAAATATTTCAAATAACTTTTTTTCTTTTTTCCCGTTTTTTAGGTGCAAAATAAGAAAAAAAAAGAAAACCAAAATATTTCAGATAACTTTTGTTTTCTTTTTCCCATTATTTAAGTGGCAAAATAAGGACAAAAACAGAAAACCAAATTATTTCAAATAACTTTTTTTTATTTTTTCTTGTTATTTAGGTGTAAAATAAGGACAAAAACACAAAACCAAAATATTTCAGATAACTTTTTTTTCTTTTTCCCATTATTTAAGTGGCAAAATAAGGACAAAAACAGAAAACCAAATTATTTCAAATAACTTTTTTTTATTTTTTCTTGTTATTTAGGTGCAAAATAAAGACAAAAACACAAAACCAAAATATTTCAGATAACATTTGTTTTCTTTTTTCCCGTTATTTAGGTGCAAAGTAAGGACAAAAACAGAAAACTAAAATTTTTCAGATAACTTGTTTTTTCTTTTTGCAGTTATTTAAGTGGCAAAATAAGGACAAAAACAGAAAACCAAAATAATTCAGACAACTTTTTTTTTCTTTTTTCCCGTTTTTCTTTTCAGGTATAAAATAAGGACAAAAACAGAAAACCAAAATATTTCAAATAACTTTTTTTTCCTTTTTCCTGTTATTTAGGTGCAAAATAAGGACAAAAACAGAAAACCAAAATATTTCAAATAACTTTTTTTTCTTTTTTGCCGTTATTTATGTGTAAAATAAGGACAAGAACAGAAAACCAAAATATTTCAGATAACTTTTTTTTTTTTTTCTGTGATATAGGTGCAAAACAAGGACAAAAACAGAAAACGAAAATATTTCAGATAACTTGTTTTTTCTTTTTCCCATTATTTAAGTGGCAAAATAAGGACAAAAACAGAAAACCAAATTATTTCAAATAACTTTTTTTTATTTTTTCTTGTTATTTAGGTGCAAAATAAGGACAAAAACACAAAACCAAAATATTTCAGATAACTTTTTTTTTCGTTTTCCCATTATTTAAGTGGCAAAATAAGGACAAAAACAGAAAACCAAATTATTTCAAATAACTTTTTTTTATTTTTTCTGGTTATTTAGGTGCAAAACAAGGACAAAAACAGAAAACTAAAATTTTTCAGATAACTTGCTTTTTCTTTTTCCAGTTATTTAAGTGGCAAAATAAGGACAAAAACACAAAACCAAAATATTTCAGATAAGATTTGTTTTCTTTTTTTCCCGTTATTTAGGTGTAAAATAAGAACAAAAGCAGAACACCAAAATATTTCCCATTATTTAAGTGGCAAAATAAGGACAAAAACAGAAAACCAAATTATTTCAAATAACTTTTTTTTATTTTTTCTGGTTATTTAGGTGCAAAATAAGGACAAAAACACAAAACTAAAATATTTCAGATAACATTTGTTTTCTTTTTTCCCGTTATTTAGGTGCAAAGTAAGGACAAAAACAGAAAACTAAAATTTTTCAGATAACTTGTTTTTTCTTTTTCCAGTTATTTAAGTGGCAAAATAATGACAAAAACACAAAACCAAAATATTTCAGATAACATTTGTTTTCTTTTTTTCCCGTTATTTAGGTGTAAAATAAGAACAAAAGCAGAACACCAAAATATTTCAGATAACTTTTTTTTTCTTTTTTCCTGTTATTTAGGTGCAAAATAAGGACAAAAACAGAAAACCAAAATATTTCAAATAACTTTTTTTTCTTTTTTCCCGTTATTTATGTGTAAAATAAGGACAAAAACAGAAAACCAAAATATTTCAGATAACTTTTTTTTTTCTTTTTTTCTGTGATATAGGTGCAAAACACGGACAAAAATAGAAAACCAAAATATTTCAAATAACTTTTTTTTCTTTTTTCCCGTTTTTTAGGTGCAAAATAAGGCAAAAACAGAAAACCAAAATATTTCAGATATCTCTTTTTTTTCTTTTTCCCGTTATTTAGGTGGCAAAATAAGGACAAAAACAGAAAACCAAAATATTTCAGACAACTTTTTTTTCTTTTTTCCCGTTATTTAGGTGTAAAATAAGGACAAAAACAGAAAACCAAAATATTTCAACTAATTTTTTTTTCTTTTTTCCCGTTATTTAAGTGCAAAATAAGGACAAAAACAGAAAACCAAAATATTTCAGATAACATTTGTTTTCTTTTATCCCGTTATTTAGGTGTAAAATAAGAACAAAAGCAGAAAACCAAAATATTTCAGATAACTTTTTTTCCTTTTTTCCTGTGATTTAGGTGCAAAACAAGGACAAAAACAGAAAACTAAAATTTTTCAGATGACTTGTTTTTTCTTTTTTTCGTTATTTAGGTGTAAAATAAGGACAAAAACAGAAAACCAAAATATTTCAGATGACTTTTTTTTTCTTTTTTCCCGTTATTTAGGTGTAAAATAAGGACAAAAACAGAAAACCAAAATATTTCAGATAAATTTTTTTTTCTTTTTTCCCGTTATTTAGGTGTAAAATAAGGACGAAAACAGAAAACCAAAATATTTAAAATAATTTTTTTTTCTTTTTTCCCGTTATTTAGGTGCAAAATAAGGACAAAAACAGAAAACCAAATTATTTCAAATAACTTTTTTTTATTTTTTCTTGTTATTTAGGTGCAAAATAAAGACAAAAACACAAAACCAAAATATTTCAGATAACATTTGTTTTCTTTTTTCCCGTTATTTAGGTGCAAAGTAAGGACAAAAACAGAAAACTAAAATTTTTCAGATAACTTGTTTTTTCTTTTTGCAGTTATTTAAGTGGCAAAATAAGGACAAAAACAGAAAACCAAAATATTTCAGACAACTTTTTTTTTCTTTTTACCCGTTTTTCTTTTCCGGTATAAAATAAGGACAAAAACAGAAAACCAAAATATTTCAAATACCTTTTTTTTCCTTTTTCCTGTTATTTAGGTGCAAAATAAAGACAAAAACAGAAAACCAAAATATTTCAAATAACTTTTTTTTCTTTTTTGCCGTTATTTATGTGTAAAATAAGGACAAGAACAGAAAACCAAAATATTTCAGATAACTTTTTTTTCTTTTTTCTGTGATATAGGTGCAAAACAAGGACAAAAACAGAAAACGAAAATATTTCAGATAACTTGTTTTTTCTTTTTCCCATTATTTAAGTGGCAAAATAAGGACAAAAACAGAAAACTAAATTATTTCAAATAACTTTTTTTTATTTTTTCTTGTTATTTAGGTGCAAAATAAGGACAAAAACACAAAACCAAAATATTTCAGATAACTTTTTTTTTCTTTTTCCCATTATTTAAGTGGCAAAATAAGGACAAAAACAGAAAACCAAATTATTTCAAATAACTTTTTTTTATTTTTTCTGGTTATTTAGGTGCAAAATATGGACAAAAACACAAAACTAAAATATTTCAGATAACATTTGTTTTCTTTTTTCCCGTTATTTAGGTGCAAAGTAAGGACAAAAACAGAAAACTAAAATTTTTCAGATAACTTGTTTTTTCTTTTTCCAGTTATTTAAGTGGCAAAATAAGGACAAAAACACAAAACCAAAATATTTCAGATAACATTTGTTTTCTTTTTTTCCCGTTATTTAGGTGTAAAATAAGAACAAACGCAGAACACCAAAATATTTCCCATTATTTTAGTGGCAAAATAAGGACAAAAACAGAAAACCAAATTATTTCAAATAACTTTTTTTTATTTTTTCTGGTTATTTAGGTGCAAAATAAGGACAAAAACACAAAACTAAAATATTTCAGATAACATTTGTTTTCTTTTTTCCCGTTATTTAGGTGCAAAGTAAGGACAAAAACAGAAAACTAAAATTTTTCAGATAACTTGTTTTTTCTTTTTCCAGTTATTTAAGTGGCAAAATAAGGACAAAAACACAAAACCAAAATATTTCAGATAACATTTGTTTTCTTTTTTTCCCGTTATTTAGGTGTAAAATAAGAACAAAAGCAGAACACCAAAATATTTCAGATAACTTTTTTTTTCTTTTTTCCCGTTATTTAGGTGCAAAATAAGGACAAAAACAGAAAACCAAAATATTTCAAATAACTTTTTTTTCTTTTTTCCCGTTATTTAGGTGTAAAATAAGGACAAAAACAGAAAACCAAAATATTTCAGATAACTTTTTTTTTTCTTTTTTTCTGTGATATAGGTGCAAAACACGGACAAAAATAGAAAACCAAAATATTTCAAATAACTTTTTTTTCTTTTTTCCCGTTTTTTAGGTGCAAAATAAGGCAAAAACAGAAAACCAAAATATTTCAGATATCTCTTTTTTTTCTTTTTCCCGTTATTTAGGTGGCAAAATAAGGACAAAAACAGAAAACCAAAATATTTCAGACAACTTTTTTTTCTTTTTTCCCGTTATTTAGGTGTAAAATAAGGACAAAAACAGAAAACCAAAATATTTCAAATAATTTTTTTTTCTTTTTTCCCGCTATTTAAGTGCAAAATAAGGACAAAAACCGAAAACCAAAATATTTCAGATAACATTTGTTTTCTTTTATCCCGTTATTTAGGTGTAAAATAAGAACAAAAGCAGAAAACCAAAATATTTCAGATAACTTTTTTTCCTTTTTTCCTGTGATTTAGGTGCAAAACAAGGACAAAAACAGAAAACTAAAATTTTTCAGATGACTTGTTTTTTCTTTTTTTCGTTATTTAGGTGTAAAATAAGGACAAAAACAGAAAACCAAAATATTTCAGATGACTTTTTTTTTCTTTTTTCCCGTTATTTAGGTGTAAAATAAGGACAAAAACAGAAAACCAAAATATTTCAGATAACTTTTTTTTCTTTTTTCCCGTTATTTAGGTGTAAAATAAGGACAAAAACAGAAAACCAAAATATTTCAAATAATTTTTTTTTCTTTTTTCCCGTTATTTAGGTGCAAAATAAGGACAAAAACAGAAAACCAAAATATTTCAGATAACATTTGTTTTCTTTTTTCCCGTTATTTAGGTGTAAAATAAGAACAAAAGCAGATAACCAAAATATTTCAGATAACTTTTTTTTTCTTTTTTCCTGTTATTTAGGTGCAAAATAAGGACAAAAACAGAAAAACAAAATATTTCAAATAACTCTTTTTTCTTTTTTCCCGTTTTTTAGGTGCAAAATAAGGAAAAAACAGAAAACCAAAATATTTCAGATAACATTTGTTTTCTTTTTTCCAGTTATTTAGGTGTAAAATAAGAACAAAAGCAGAAAACCAAAATATTTCAGATAACTTTTTTTTCTTTTTTCCCGTTATTTAGGTGGCAAAATAAGGACAAAAACAGAAAACCAAAATATTTCAGATGACTTTTTTTTTCTTTTTTCCCGTTATTTAGCTGTAAAATAAGGACAAAAACAGAAAACCAAAATATTTCAAATAACTTTTAATTCTTTTTTCCAGTTTTTAGGTGCAAAATAAGGACAAAAACAGAAAACCAAAATATTTCAGATAACTCTTTTTTCCCGTTTTTTAGGTGCAAAATAAGGAAAAAACAGAAAACCAAAATATATGTTTTTTTTTCTTTTTCCCGTTATTTAGTGGCAAAATAAGGACAAAAACAGAAAATCAAAGTAATTCAGATAACTTTTTTTTCTTTTTTCCCGTTATTTAGGTGCAAGACAAGGACAAAAACAGAAAACCAAAATATTTCAAATAACTTTGTTTTCTTTTTTCCTGTTATTTAGGTGCAAAATAAGGACAAAAACAAAAAACCAAAATATTTCAGATAACATTTTTTTTCTTTTTTCCCGTTATTTAGGTGTAATATAAAAAGAAAAGCAGAAAACCAAAATATTTCAGATAACTTTTTTTTTCTTTTTTCCCGTTTTATAGGTGCAAAATAAGGATGAAAGCAAAAAACCAAAATATTTCAGATCACTTTTTTTTTCTTTTTTCCCGTTATTTAGGTGCAAAACAAGGACAAAAACGGAAAACCAAAATATTTCAAATAACTTTTTTTTCTTTTTCCCGTTATTTAGGTGGCAAAATAAGGACAAAAACAGAAAACCTAAATATTTCAGATAACTTTTTTTTTCTTTTATCCCGTTATTTAGGTGCAAAACAAGGACAAAAACAGGAAACCTAAATATTTCAGATAACATATTTTTTCTTTTTCCCGTTATTTAGGCATAAAATAAGGACAAAGACAGAAAACCAAAATATTTCAAATAACTTTTTTTTCTTATTTCCCGTTATTTAGGTGCAAAATAAGGACAAAAACAGAAAATCAAAATATTTCTAATAACTTTTTTTTCTTTTTTACCGTTTTTTAGGTGAAAATAAGGAAAAAACAGAAAACCAAAATATTTCAGATAACTTTTTTTTTCTTTTTTCCCGTTATTTACGTGGCAAAATAAGGACAAAAACAGAACTTTTTTTTCTTTTTTCCCGTTTTATAGGTGCAAAATAAGGACAAAAACAGAAAACCAAAATATTTCAGATAACATTTGTTTTCTTTTTTCCGTTATTTAGGTGTAAAATACGAACAAAAGAAGAAAACAAAATATTTCAGATATCTTTTTTTTCTTTTTCCCGTTATTTAGGTGGCAAAATAAGGACAAAAACAGAAAACCTAAATATTTCAGATAACTTTTTTTTTCTTTTATCCCGTTATTTAGGTGCAAAACAAGGACAAAAACAGGAAACCTAAATATTTCAGATAAAATATTTTTTCTTTTTCCCGTTATTTAGGCATAAAATAAGGACAAAAACAGAAAACCAAAATAGTTCAAATAACTTTTTTTTCTTATTTCCCGTTATTTAGGTGCAAAATAAGGACAAAAACAGAAAACCAAAATATTTTAAATAACTTTTTTTTCTCTTTTCCTGTTATTTAGGTGCAAAATAAGGACAAAAACAGAAAACCAAAATATTTCAAATAACTTTTTTATCTTTTTTCCTGTTATTGAGGTGTAAAATAATGACAAAAACAGAAAACTAAAATATTTCAGATAACTTTTTTTTCTTTTTCCCGTTATTAAGGTGGCAAAATAAGGACAAAAACAGAAAACCAAAATATTTCAAATAACTTTTTTTTTCTTTTTTCACGTTTTTTAGGTGCAAAATAAGGAAAAAACAGAATACCAAAATATTTCAGATATCTTTTCTTTTTCCCGTTATTTAGGTGGCAAAATAAGGACAAAAACAGAAAATCAAAATATTTCAGATAACTTTTTTTTCTTTTTTCCCGTTATTTAGGTGCAAAATAAGGACGAAAACAGAAAACCAAAATATTTCAGATAACTTTTTTTTCTTTTATCCCGTTATTTAGGTGCAAAACAAGGACAAAAACAGAAAACCAAAATATTTCAGATAACAAATTCTTTCTTTTTTGCCGTTATTTAGGTGCAAAATAAGGACGAAAACAGAAAACCAACACATATCAGATAACTTTTTTTTTTCTTTTTTCCCGTTATTTAGGTGCAAAATAAGGACGAAAACAGAAAACCAAAATATTTCAAATAACTTTTTTTTCTTTTTTCCTGTTATTTAAGTGCAAAATAACGACAAAAACAGAAAACCAAAATATATCAGATAACTTTTTTTTTCTTTTTCCGTTATTTAGGTGGCAAAATAAGGAAAAAACAGAAAACCAAAATATTTCAGATATCTTTTTTTTCTTTTTCCCGTTATTTAGGTGGCAAAATAAGAACAAAAACAGAAAATCGAAATATTTCAGACAACTTTTATTTTTTTCCCCCGTTATTTAGGTGCAAAATAAGGACGAAAACAGAAAACCAAAATATTTCAGATACCTTTTTTCTTTTTTCCCGTTATTTAGGTGCAAGACAAGGACAAAAACAGAAAACCAAAATATTTCAGATAACTTTTTTTTTCTTTTTCCCGTTATTTAAGTGCAAAATAAGGACGAAAACAAAAAACCAAAATATTTCAGATAACTTTTTTTTCGTTTTCCCGTTATTTAGGTGCAAAACAAGGACAAAAACAGAAATCCAAAATATTTCCAATAACTTTTTTTTTTCCTGTTATTTAGGTGCAAAATAAGGACAAAAACAGAAAACCAAAATATTTTAAATAACTTTTTTTTCTTATTTCCCGTTATTTAGGTGCAAAATAAGGACAAAAACAGAAAACCAAAATATTTCAAATAACTTTTTTTTCTCTTTTCCTGTTATTTAGGTGCAAAATAAGGACAAAAACAGAAAACCAAAATATTTCAAATAACTTTTTTATCTTTTTTCCTGTTATTGAGGTGTAAAATAATGACAAAAACAGAAAACCAAAATATTTCAGATAACTTTTTTTTCTTTTTCCCGTTATTAAGGTGGCAAAATAAGGACAAAAACCCGTTATTTAAGTGGCAAAATAAGGACAAAAACAGAAAACCAATATATTTCAAATAACTTTTTTTTCTTTTTTCCTGTTATTTAGGTGCAAATTAAGGACAAAAACATAAAACCAAAATATTTCAGATAACTTTTTTTTTCTTTTTCCATTATTTAGGTGGCAAAATAAGGACAAAAACAGAAAACCAAAACATTTCAGATAACTTTTTTTTTCCCGTTATTTAAGTGAAAAATAAAGACAAAAAGAGAAAACCAAAATATTCCAGATAACTTTTTTCTACTTTTTTCCCGTTATTTGGGTGTAAAATAAGGACAAAAACAGAAAACCAAAATATTTCAAATAACTTTTTTTTCTTTTTTCCTGTTATTTAGGTGCAAATTAAGGACAAAAACAGAAAACTTAAATATTTCAGATAATTTTTTTTTCTTTTTTCCCGTTATCTAGGTGCAAAATAAGGACAAAAACAGAAAACCAAAATATTTCAAATAACTTTTTTTTTCTTTTTTCACGTTTTTTAGGTGCAAAATAAGGAAAAAACAGAATACCAAAATATTTCAGATATCTTTTCTTTTTCCCGTTATTTAGGTGGCAAAATAAGGACAAAAACAGAAAATCAAAATATTTCAGATAACTTTTTTTTCTTTTTTCCCGTTATTTAGGTGCAAAATAAGGACGAAAACAGAAAACCAAAATATTTCAGATAACTTTTTTTTCTTTTATCCCGTTATTTAGGTGCAAAACAAGGACAAAAACAGAAAACCAAAATATTTCAAATAACTTTTTTTTCTTTTTTCCTGTTATTTAAGTGCAAAATAACGACAAAAACAGAAAACCAAAATATTTCAGATAACTTTTTTTTTCTTTTTCCCGTTATTTAGGTGCAAAACAAGGACAAAAACAGAAAACCAAAATATTTCAGATAACAAATTCTTTCTTTTTTGCCGTTATTTAGGTGCCAAATAAGGACGAAAACAGAAAACCAACACATATCAGATAACTTTTTTTTTTCTTTTTTCCCGTTATTTAGGTGCAAGACAAGGACAAAAAACAGAAAACCAAAATATTTCAGATAACTTTTTTTTCTTTTTTCTGTTATTTAGGTGAAAAATAAGGACAAAAACAGAAAACCAAAATATTTTAAATACCTTTTTTTCTTTTTTCCCGTTATTTAGGTGCAAAATAAGGACAAAAACAGAAAATCAAAATATTTCCAATAACTTTTTTTTCTTTTTTACCGTTTTTTAGGTGAAAATAAGGAAAAAACAGAAAACTAAAATATTTCAGATAACTTTTTTTTTCTTTTTTCCCGTTATTTAGGTGGCAAAATAAGGACAAAAACAGAAAATCGAAATATTTCAGACCAATTTTTTTTTCTTTTTTCCCGTTATATAGGTGCAAAATAAGGACGAAAGCAAAAAACGAAAATATTTCAGATCATTTTTTTTTTCTTTTTTCCCGTTATTTAGGTGCAAAACAAGGACAAAAACGGAAAACCAAAATATTTCAAATAACTTTTTTTTCTTTTTTCCCGTTATTTAGGTGCAAATTAAGGACAAAAACAGAAAACTAAAATATTTCAGATAATTTTTTTTTTCTTTTTTCCTGTTATTTAGGTGAAAAATAAGGACAAAAACAGAAAACCAAAATATATCAAATACCTTTTTTTCTTTTTTCCCGTTATTTCGGTGCAAAATAAGGACAAAAACAGAAAATCAGAAGCAGAAAACAAAATATTTCAGATATCTTTGTTTTCTTTTTCCCGTTATTTAGGTGGCAAAATAAGGACAAAAACAGAAAACCTAAATATTTCAGATAACTTTTTTTTTCTTTTATACCGTTATTTAGGTTCAAAACAAGGGCAAAAACAGGAAACCTAAATATTTCAGATAACATATTTTTTCTTTTTCCCGTTATTTAGGCATAAAATAAGGACAAAAACAGAAAACCAAAATATTTCAAATAACTTTTTTTTCTTATTTCCCGTTATTTAGGTGCAAAATAAGGACAAAAACAGAAAACCAAAATATTTTAAATAACTTTTTTTTCTTTTTTCCTGTTATTTAGGTGCAAAATAAGGACAAAAACAGAAAACCAAAATATTTCAAATAACTTTTTTATCTTTTTTCCTGTTATTGAGGTGTAAAATAATGACAAAAACAGAAAACCAAAATATTTCAGATAACTTTTTTTTCTTTTTCCCGTTATGAAGGTGGCAAAATAAGGACAAAAACCCGTTATTTAAGTGGCAAAATAAGGACAAAAACAGAAAACCAATATATTTCAAATAACTTTTTTTTCTTTTTTCCTGTTATTTAGGTGCAAATTAAGGACAAAAACATAAAACCAAAATATTTCAGATAACTTTTTTTTTCTTTTTCCATTATTTAGGTGGCAAAATAAGGACAAAAACAGAAAACCAATACATTTCAGATAACTTTTTTTTTCCCGTTATTTAAGTGAAAAATAATAAAGACAAAAAGAGAAAACCAAAATATTCCAGATAACTTTTTTCAACTTTTTTCCCGTTATTTGGGTGTACAATAAGGACAAAAACAGAAAACCAAAATATTTCAAATAACTTTTTTTTCTTTTTTCCTGTTATTTAGGTGCAAATTAAGGACAAAAACAGAAAACTAAAATATTTCAGATAATTTTTTTTTGCTTTTTTCCCGTTATCTAGGTGCAAAATAAGGACAAAAACAGAAAACCAAAATAATTCAAATAACTTTTTTTTTCTTTTTTCACGTTTTTTAGGTGCAAAATAAGGAAAAAACAGAATACCAAAATATTTCAGATATCTTTTCTTTTTCCCGTTATTTAGGTGGCAAAATAAGGACAAAAACAGAAAATCAAAATATTTCAGATAACTTTTTTTTCTTTTTTCCCGTTATTTAGGTGCAAAATAAGGACGAAAACAGAAAACCAAAATATTTCAGATAACTTTTTTTTCTTTTATCCCGTTATTTAGGTGCAAAACAAGGACAAAAACAGAAAACCAAAATATTTCAGATAACAAATTCTTTCTTTTTTGCCGTTATTTAGGTACAAAATAAGGACGAAAACAGAAAACCAACACATTTCAGATAACTTTTTTTTTTCTTTTTTCCCATTATTTAGTTGCAAAACAAGGACAAAAACAGAAAACCAAAATATTTCAAATAACTTTTTTTTCTTTTTTCCTGTTATTTAAGTGCAAAATAACGACAAAAACAGAAAACCAAAATATTTCAGATAACTTTTTTTTTCTTTTTCCGTTATTTAGGTGGCAAAATAAGGAAAAAACAGAAAACCAAAATATTTCAGATATCTTTTTTTTTCTTTTTCCCGTTATTTAGGTGCAAAATAAGGACGAAAACAAAAAACCAAAATATTTCAGATAACTTTTTTTTCTTTTTTCCCGTTATTTAGGTGCAAAACAAGGACAAAAACAGAAAACCAAAATATTTCAAAAAACTTTTTTTTCTTTTTTCCTGTTATTTAGGTGCAAAATAAGGACAAAAACAGAAAACTAAAATATTTCAGATAACTTGTTTTTTCTTTTTCCCCTTATTTAAGTGGCAAAATAAGGACAAAAACAGAAAACCAAAATATTTCAGATAACTTTTTTTTTCTTTTTCCGTTATTAGGTGCAAAATAAGGACGAAAACAAAAAACCAAAATATTTCAGATAACTTTTTTTTCTTTTTTCCCTTATTTAAGTGGCAAAATAAGGACAAAAACATAAAACCAAAATATTTCAGATAACTTTTTTTTTCTTTTTTCCCGTTATTTAGTTATAAAATAAGGACAAAACCAGAAAACCAAAATATTTCAAATAACTTTGTTTTCTTTTTTCCTGTTATTTAGGTGCAAAATAAGGACAAAAACAGAAAACCAAAATATTTCAGATAACATTTGTTTTCTTTTTTCCCGTTATTTAGGTGTAATATAAAAAGAAAAGCAGAAAACCAAAATATTTCAGATAACTTTTTTTTCTTTTTTCTGTTATTTAGGTGCAAAACAAGGACAAAAACAGAAAACTAAAATATTTCAGATAACTTGTTTTTTCTTTTTCCCCTTATTTAAGTGGCAAAATAAGGACAAAAACAGAAAACCAAAATATTTCAGATAACTTTTTTTTTCTTTTTTCCCGTTATTTAGTTATAAAATAAGGAAAAAACCAGAAAACCAAAATATTTCAAATAACTTTGTTTTCTTTTTTCCTGTTATTTAGGTGCAAAATAAGGACAAAAACAGAAAACCAAAATATTTCAGATAACATTTGTTTTCTTTTTTCCCGTTATTTAGGTGTAATATAAAAAGAAAAGCAGAAAACCAAAATATTTCAGATAACTTTTTTTTCTTTTTTCTGTTATTTAGGTGAAAAATAAGGACAAAAACAGAAAACCAAAATATTTTAAATACCTTTTTTTCTTTTTTCCCGTTATTTAGGTGCAAAATAAGGACAAAAACAGAAAATCAAAATATTTCCAATAACTTTGTTTTCTTTTTTGCTGTTAGTTAGCTGCAAAATAAGGACAAAAACCGAAAACTAAAATTTTTCAGATAACTTGTTTTTTCTTTTTTCCGTTATTTAAGTTTCAAAATAAGGACAAAAACAGAAAATCGAAATATATCAGACAACTTTTATTTTTTTCCCCCGTTATTTAGGTGAAAAATAAGGACAAAAACAGAAAACCAAAATATTTTAAATACCTTTTTTTCTTTTTTCCCGTTATTTAGGTGCAAAATAAGGACAAAAACAGAAAATCAAAATATTTCCAATAACTTTTTTTTCTTTTTTGCTGTTAGTTAGCTGCAAAATAAGGACAAAAACCGAAAACTAAAATTTTTCAGATAACTTGTGTTTTCTTTTTTCCGTTATTTAAGTGGCAAAACAAGGACAAAAACGGAAAACCAAAATATTTCAAATAACTTTTTTTTCTTTTTTGCTGTTAGTTAGCTGCAAAATAAGGACAAAAACCGAAAACTAAAATTTTTCAGATAACTTGTTTTTTCTTTTTTCCGTTATTTAAGTGGCAAAATAAGGACAAAAACAGAAAACCAAAATATTTCATATAACTATTTTTGCTTTTTTCCCGTTGTTTAGGTGTAAAATAAGGACAAAAACAGAAAACCAAAATATTTCAAAAAACTTTTTTTTCTTTTTTCCTGTTATTTAGGTGCAAAATAAGCACAAAAACAAAAAACCAAAATATTTCAGATAACATTTGTTTTCTTTTTTCCCGTTATTTAGGTGAAAAATACGAACAAAAGCAGAAAACAAAATATTTCAGATATCTTTTTTTTTTCTTTTTCCCGTTATTTAGGTGGCAAAATAAGGACAAAAACATAAAACCTAAATATTTCAGATAACATATTTTTTCTTTTTCCCGTTATTTAGGTGCAAAATAAGGACGAAAACAGATAACCAAAATATTTCAGATAACTTTTTTTTTCTTTTATCCCGTTATTTAGGTGCAAAACAAAGACAAAAACAGAAAACCTAAATATTTCAGATAACATATTTTTTTTTTGCCGTTATTTAGGCATAAAATAAGGACAAAAACAGAAAACCAAAATATTTCAAATAACTTTTTTTTTTTTATTTCCCGTTATTTAGGTGCAAAATAAGGACAAAAACAGAAAACCAAAATATTTTAAATAACTTTTTTTTCTTTTTTCCCGTTATTTAGGTGCAAAATAAGAACAAAAACAGAAAACCAAAATATTTTAAATAACTTTTTTTTCTTTTTTCCTGTTATTTAAGTGCAAAATAAGGACAAAAACAAAAAACCAAAATATTTCAAATAACTTTTTTATCTTTTTTCCTGTTATTGAGGTGTAAAATAATGACAAAAACAGAAAACCAAAATATTTCACATAACTTTTTTTTCTTTTTCCCGTTATTAAGGTGGCAAAATAAGGACAAAAACCCGTTATTTAACTGGCAAAATAAGGACAAAAACAGAAAACCAATATATTTCAAATAACTTTTTTTTCTTTTATCCTGTTATTTAGGTGCAAATTAAGGACAAAAACATAAAACCAAAATATTTTAGATAACTTTTTTTTTCTTTTTCCATTATTTATGTGGCAAAATAAGGACAAAAACAGAAAACCAAAACATTTCAGATAACTTTTTTTTTCCCGTTATTTAAGTGAAAAATAAAGACAAAAAGAGAAAACCAAAATATTCCAGATAACTTTTTTCTACTTTTTTCCCGTTATTTGGGTGTAAAGTAAGGACAAAAACAGAAAACCAAAATATTTCAAATAACTTTTTTTTCTTTTTTCCTGTTATTTAGGTGCAAATTAAGGACAAAAACAGAAAACTAAAATATTTCAGATAATTTTTTTTTCTTTTTTCCCGTTATCTAGGTGCAAAATAAGGACAAAAACAGAAAACCAAAATATTTCAAATAACTTTTTTTTTCTTTTTTCACGTTTTTTAGGTGCAAAATAAGGAAAAAACAGAATACCAAAATATTTCAGATATCTTTTCTTTTTCCCGTTATTTAGGTGGAAAAATAAGGACAAAAACAGAAAATCAAAATATTTCAGATAACTTTTTTTTCTTTTTTCCCGTTATTTAGGTGCAAAATAAGGACGAAAACAGAAAACCAAAATATTTCAGATAACTTTTTTTTCTTTTATCCCGTTATTTAGGTGCAAAACAAGGACAAAAACAGAAAACCAAAATATTTCAGATAACTTTTTTTTCTTTTTTCCTGTTATTTAAGTGCAAAATAACGACAAAAACAGAAAACCAAAATATTTCAGATAACTTTTTTTTTCTTTTTCCGTTATTTAGGTGGCAAAATAAGGAAAAAACAGAAAACCAAAATATTTCAGATATCTTTTTTTTTCTTTTTCCCGTTATTTAGGTGGCAAAATAAGGACAAAAACAGAAAATCGAAATATTTCAGACAACTTTTATTTTTTTCCCCCGTTATTTAGGTGCAAAATAAGGACGAAAACAGAAAACCAAAATATTTCAGATACCTTTTTTTTCTTTTTTCCCGTTATTTAGGTGCAAGACAAGGACAAAAACAGAAAACCAAAATATTTCAGATAACTTTTTTTTTCTTTTTCCCGTTATTTAGGTGCAAAATAAGAACGAAAACAAAAAACCAAAATATTTCAGATAAATTTTTTTTCTTTTTTCCCGTTATTTAGGTGCAAAACAAGGACAAAAACAGAAAACCGAAATATTTCAAATAACTTTTTTTTCTTTTTTCCTGATATTTAGGTGCAAAATAAGGACACAAACAGAAAACTAAAATATTTCAGATAACTTGTTTTTTCTTTTTCCCCTTATTTAAGTGGCAAAATAAGGACAAAAACAGAAAACCAAAATATTTCAGATAACTTTTTTTTTCTTTTTTCCCGTTATTTAGTTATAAAATAAGGACAAAACCAGAAAACCAAAATATTTCAAATAACTTTGTTTTCTTTTTTCCTGTTATTTAGGTGCAAAATAAGGACAAAAACAGAAAACCAAAATATTTCAGATAACATTTGTTTTCTTTTTTCCTGTTATTTAGGTGCAAAATAAGGACAAAAACAGAAAACCAAAATATTTCAGATCACTTTTTTTTTCTTTTTTCCCGTTATTTAGGTGAAAAACAAGGACAAAAACGGAAAACCAAAATATTTCAAATAACTTTTTTTTCTTTTTTGCTGTTAGTTAGCTGCAAAATAAGGACAAAAACCGAAAACTAAAATTTTTCAGATAACTTGTTTTTTCTTTTTTCCGTTATTTAAGTGGCAAAAAAAGGACAAAAACAGAAAACCAAAATATTTCATATAACTTTTTTTTGCTTTTTTCCCGTTGTTTAGGTGTAAAATAAGGACAAAAACAGAAAACCAAAATATTTCAAAAAACTTTTTTTTCTTTTTTCCTGTTATTTAGGTGCAAAATAAGGACAAAAACAGAAAACCAAAATATTTCAGATAACATTTGTTTTCTTTTTTCCCGTTATTTAGGTGTAAAATACGAACAAAAGCAGAAAACAAAATATTTCAGATATCTTTTTTTTTCTTTTTCCCGTTATTTAGGTGGCAAAATAAGGACAAAAACATAAAACCTAAATATTTCAGATAACATATTTTTTCTTTTTCCCGTTATTTAGGTGCAAAATAAGGACGAAAACAGATAACCAAAATATTTCAGATAACTTTTTTTTTCTTTTATCCCGTTATTTAGGTGCAAAACAAGGACAAAAACTGAAAACCTTAATATTTCAGATAACATATTTTTTCTTTTTCCCGTTATTTAGGCATAAAATAAGGACAAAAACAGAAAACCAAAATATTTCAAATAACTTTTTTTTCTTATATCCCGTTATTTAGGTGCAAAATAAGGACAAAAACAGAAAACCAAAATATTTTAAATAACTTTTTTTTCTTTTTTCCCTTTATTTAGGTGCAAAATAAGGACAAAAACAGAAATCCAAAATATTTTAAATAACTTTTTTTTCTTTTTTCCTGTTATTTAGGTGCAAAATAAGGACAAAAACAGAAAACCAAAATATTTCAGATAACTTTTTTTTCTTTTTCCCGTTATTAAGGTGGCAAAATAAGGACAAAAACCCGTTATTTAAGTGGCAAAATAAGGACAAAAACAGAAAACCAATATATTTCAAATAACTTGTTTTTCTTTTTTCCTGTTATTTAGGTGCAAATTAAGGACAAAAACATAAAACTAAAATATTTCAGATAACTTTTTTTTTCTTTTTTCATTATTTAGGTGGCAAAATAAGGACAAAAACAGAAAACCAAAACATTTCAGATAACTTTTTTTTTCCCGTTATTTAAGTGAAAAATAAAGACAAAAAGAGAAAACCAAAATATTCCAGATAACTTTTTTCTACTTTTTTCCCGTTATTTGGGTGTAAAATAAGGACAAAAACAGAAAACCAAAATATTTCAAATAACTTTTTTTTCTTTTTTCCTGTTATTTAGGTGCAAATTAAGGACAAAAACAGAAAACTAAAATACTTCAGATAATTTTTTTTTCTTTTTTCCCGTTATCTAGGTGCAAAATAAGGACAAAAACAGAAAACCAAAATATTTCAAATAACTTTTTTTTTCTTTTTTCACGTTTTTTAGCTGCAAAATAAGGAAAAAACAGAATACCAAAATATTTCAGATATCTTTTCTTTTCCCGTTATTTAGGTGGAAAAATAAGGACAAAAACAGAAAATCTAAATATTTCAGATAACTTTTTTTTCTTTTTTCCCGTTATTTAGGTGCAAAATAAGGACGAAAACAGAAAACCAAAATATTTCAGATAACTTTTTTTTCTTTTATCCCGTTATTTAGGTGCAAAACAAGGACAAAAACAGAAAACCAAAATATTTCAGATAACTTTTTTTTCTTTTTTCCTGTTATTTAAGTGCAAAATAAAAAAAGTTATCTGAAATATTTTGGTTTTCTGTTTTTGTCCTTATTTTGCACCTAAATAACAGGAAAAAAGAAAAAAAAGTTATTTAAAATATTTTTCAGATAACTTTTTTTTTCTTTTTCCGTTATTTAGGTGGCAAAATAAGGAAAAAACAGAAAACCAAAATATTTCAGATATCTTTTTTTTCTTTTTCCCGTTATTTAGGTGGCAAAATAAGGACAAAAACAGAAAATCGACATATTTTAGACAACTTTAAAAAGTTATTTAAAATATATTTCAGATAACTTTTTTTTTCTTTTTCCGTTATTTAGGTGGCAAAATAAGGAAAAAACAGAAAACCAAAATATTTCAGATATCTTTTTTTTCTTTTTCCCGTTATTTAGGTGGCAAAATAAGGACAAAAACAGAAAATCGACATATTTTAGACAACTTTTATTTTTTTCCCCCGTTATTTAGGTGCAAAATAAGGACGAAAACAGAAAACCGAAATATTTCAAATAACTTTTTTTTCTTTTTTCCTGTTATTTAGGTGCAAAATAAGGACAAAAACAGAAAACTAAAATATTTCAGATAACTTGTTTTTTCTTTTTCCCCTTATTTAAGTGGCAAAATAAGGACAAAAACAGAAAACCAAAATATTTCAGATAACTTTTTTTTTCTTTTTTCCGGTTATTTAGTTATAAAATAAGGACAAAACCAGAAAACCAAAATATTTCAAATAACTTTGTTTTCTTTTTTCCTGTTATTTAGGTGCAAAATAAGGACAAAAACAGAAAACCAGAATATTTCAGATAACATTTGTTTTCTTTTTTCCCGTTATTTAGGTGTAATATAAAAAGAAAAGCAGAAAACCAAAATATTTCAGATAACTTTTTTTCTTTTTTCTGTTATTTAGGTGAAAAATAAGGACAAAAACAGAAAACCAAAATATTTTAAATACCTTTTTTTCTTTTTTCCCGTTATTTAGGTGCAAAATAGGGACAAAAACAGAAAACCAAAATATTTCAAATAACTTTTTTATATTTTTTCCTGTTATTGAGGTGTAAAATAATGACAAAAACAGAACACCAAAATATTTCAGATAACTTTTTTTTTCTATTTTCCCGTTATTTAGGTGGCAAAATAAGGACAAAAACAGAAAATCGAAATGTTTCAGACAAATTTTTTTTTCTTTTTTCCCGTTATATAGGTGCAAAATAAGGACGAAAGCAAAAAACCAAAATATTTCAGGTCACTTTTTTTTCTTTTTTCCCGTTATTTAGGTGCAAAACAAGGACAAAAACGGAAAACCAAAATATTTCAAATAACTTTTTTTTCTTTTTTGCTGTTATTTAGCTGCAAAATAAGGACAAAAACCGAAAACTAAAATTTTTCAGATAACTTGTTTTTTCTTTTTTCCGTTATTTAAGTGGCAAAATAAGGACAAAAACAAAAAACCAAAATATTTCATATAACTTTTTTTTGCTTTTTTCCCGTTGTTTAGGTGTAAAATAAGGACAAAAACAGAAAACCAAAATATTTCAAAAAACTTTTTTTTCTTTTTTCCTGTTATTTAGGTGCAAAATAAGGACAAAAACAGAAAACCAAAATATTTCAGATAACATTTGTTTTCTTTTTTCCCGTTATTTAGGTGGCAAAATAAGGACAAAAACATAAAACCTAAATATTTCAGATAACATATTTTTTCTTTTTCCCGTTATTTAGGTGCAAAATAAGGACGAAAACAGATAACCAAAATATTTCAGATAACTTTTTTTTTCTTTTATCCCGTTATTTAGGTGCAAAACAAGGACAAAAACAGAAAACCTAAATATTTCAGATAACATATTTTTTCATTTTCCCGTTATTTAGGCAGAAAATAAGGACAAAAACAGAAAACCAAAATATTTCAAATAACTTTTTTTTCTTATTTCCCGTTATTTAGGTGCAAAATAAGGACAAAAACAGAAAACCAAAATATTTTAAATAACTTTTTTTTCTTTTTTCCTGTTATTTAGGTGCAAAATAAGGACAAAAACAGAAAACCAAAATATTTCAAATAACTTTTTTATATTTTTTCCTGTTATTGAGGTGTAAAATAATGACAAAAACAGAAAACCAAAATATTTCATATAACTTTTTTTTCTTTTTCCCGTTATTAAGGTGGCAAAATAAGGACAAAAACCCGTTATTTAAGTGGCAAAATAAGGACAAAAACAGAAAACCAATATATTTCAAATAACTTTTTTTTCTTTTTTCCTGTTATTTAGGTGCAAATTAAGGACAAAAACATAAAACCAAAATATTTCAGATAACTTTTTTTTTCTTTTTCCATTATTTAGGTGGCAAAATAAGGACAAAAACAGAAAACCAAAATATTTCAAATAAATTTTTTTCTTTTTTCCTGTTATTTAGGTGCAAATTAAGGACAAAAACAGAAAACTAAAATATTTCAGATAATTTTTTTTTCTTTTTTCCCGTTATCTAGGTGCAAAATAAGGACAAAAACAGAAAACCAAAATATTTCAAATAACTTTTTTTTTCTTTTTTCACGTTTTCTAGGTGCAAAATAAGGAAAAACAGAATACCAAAATATTTCAGATATCTTTTCTTTTTCCCGTTATTTAGGTGGCAAAATAAGGACAAAAACAGAAAATCAAAATATTTCAGAAAACTTTTTTATCTTTTTTCCCGTTATTTAGGTGCAAAATAAGGACGAAAACAGAAAACCAAAATATTTCAGATAACTTTTTTTTCTTTTATCCCGTTATTTAGGTGCAAAACAAGGACAAAAACAGAAAACCAAAATATTTCAGATAACAAATTCTTTCTCTTTTGCCGTTATTTAGGTGCAAAATAAGGACGAAAACAGAAAACCAACACATATCAGATAACTTTTTTTTTTCTTTTTTCCCGTTATTTAGGTGCAAAACAAGGACAAAAACGGAAAACCAAAATATTTCAAATAACTTTTTTTTCTTTTTTCCTGTTATTTAAGTGCAAAATAACGACAAAAACAGAAAACCAAAATATTTCAGATAACTTTTTTTTTCTTTTTCCGTTATTTAGGTGGCAAAATAAGGAAAAAACAGAAAACCAAAATATTTCAGATATCTTTTTTTTTCTTTTTCCCGTTATTTAGGTGGCAAAATAAGAACAAAAACAGAAAATCGAAATATTTCAGACAACTTTTATTTTTTTCCCCCGTTATTTAGGTGCAAAATAAGGACGAAAACAGAAAACCAAAATATTTCAGATACCTTTTTTTTCTTTTTTCCCGTTATTTAGGTGCAAGACAAGGACAAAAACAGAAAACCAAAATATTTCAGATAACTTTTTTTTCTTTTTCCCGTTATTTAGGTGCAAAATAAGGACGAAAACAAAAAACCAAAATATTTCAGATAACTTTTTTTTCTTTTTTCCCGTTATTTAGGTGCAAAACAAGGACAAAAACAGAAAACCGAAATATTTCAAATAACTTTTTTGTCTTTTTTCCTGTTATTTAGGTGCAAAATAAGGACAAAAACAGAAAACTAAAATATTTCAGATAACTTGTTTTTTCTTTTTCCCCTTATTTAAGTTGCAAAATAAGGACAAAAACAGAAAACCAAAATATTTCAGATAACTTTTTTTTTTCTTTTTTCCCGTTATTTAGTTATAAAATAAGCACAAAACCAGAAAACCAAAATATTTCAAATAACTTTGTTTTCTTTTTTCCTGTTATTTAGGTGCAAAATAAGGACAAAAACAGAAAACCAAAATATTTCAGATAACATTTGTTTTCTTTTTTCCCGTTATTTAGGTGCAAGACAAGGATAAAAACGGAAAACCAAAATATTTCAGATAACTTTTTTTTCTTTTTTCTGTTATTTAGGTGAAAAATAAGGACAAAAACAGAAAACCAAAATATTTTAAATACCTTTTTTTCTTTTTTCCCGCTATTTAGGTGCAAAATAAGGACAAAAACAGAAAATCAAAATATTTCCAATAACTTTTTTTTCTTTTTTACCGTTTTTTAGGTGAAAATAACGAAAAAAAAGAAAACTAAAATATTTCAGATAACTTTTTTTTTCTTTTTTCCCGTTATTTAGGTGGCAAAATAAGGACGAAAGCAAAAAACCAAAATATTTCAGATCATTTTTTTTTTCTTTTTTCCCGTTATTTAGGTGCAAAACAAGGACAAAAACGGAAAACCAAAATATTTCAAATAACTTTTTTTTCTTTTTTCCCGTTATTTAGGTGTAATATAAAAAGAAAAGCAGAAAACCAAAATATTTCAGATAACTTTTTTTTTCTTTTTTCCTGTTATTTAGGTGAAAAATAAGGACAAAAACAGAAAACCAAAATATATCAAATACGTTTTTTTCTTTTTTCCCGTTATTTCGGTGCAAAATAAGGACAAAAACAGAAAATCAGAAGCAGAAAACAAAATATGTCAGATATCTTTTTTTTCTTTTTCCCGTTATTTAGGTGGCAAAATAAGGACAAAACAGAAAACCTAAATATTTCAGATAACTTTTTTTTTCATTTATCCCGTTATTTAGGTTCAAAACAAGGGCAAAAACAGGAAACCTAAATATTTCAGATAACATATTTTTTCTTTTTTCCGTTATTTAGGCATAAAATAAGGATAAAAACAGAAAACCAAAATATTTCAAATAACTTTTTTTTCTTATTTCCCGTTATTTAGGTGCAAAATAAGGACAAAAACAGAAAACCAAAATATTTTAAATAACTTTTTTTTCTTTTTTCCTGTTATTTAGGTGCAAAATAAGGACAAAAACAGAAAACCAAAATATTTCAAATAACTTTTTTATCTTTTTTCCTGTTATTGAGGTGTAAAATATTGACAAAAACAGAAAACCAAAATATTTCAGATAACTTTTTTTTCTTTTTCCCGTTATTAAGGTGGCAAAATAAGGACAAAAACCCGTTATTTAAGTGGCAAAACAAGGACAAAAACAGAAAACCAATATATTTCAAATAACTTTTTTTTCTTTTTTCCTGTTATTTAGGTGCAAATTAAGGACAAAAACATAAAACCAAAATATTTCAGATAACTTTTTTTTTCTTTTTCCATTATTTAGGTGGCCAAATAAGGACAAAAACAGAAAACCAAAACATTTCAGATAACTTTTTTTTTCCCGTTATTTAAGTGAAAAATAATAAAGACAAAAAGAGAAAACCAAAATATTCCAGATAACTTTTTTCTACTTTTTTCCCGTTATTTGGGTGTACAATAAGGACAAAAACAGAAAACCAAAATATTTCAAATAACTTTTTTTTCTTTTTTCCTGTTATTTAGGGGCAAATTAAGGACAAAAACAGAAAATTAAAATATTTCAGATAATTTTTTTTTCTTTTTTCCCGTTATCTAGGTGCAAAATAAGGACAAAAACAGAATACCAAAATATTTCAAATAACTTTTTTTTTCTTTTTTCACGTTTTTTAGGTGCAAAATAAGGAAAAAACAGAATACCAAAATATTTCAGATATCTTTTCTTTTTTCCGTTATTTAGGTGGCAAAATAAGGACAAAAACAGAAAATCAAAATATTTCAGATAACTTTTTTTTCTTTTTTCCCGTTATTTAGGTGCAAAATAAGGACGAAAACAGAAAACCAAAATATTTCAGATAACTTTTTTTTCTTTTATCCCGTTATTTAGGTGCAAAACAAGGACAAAAACAGAAAACCAAAATATTTCAGATAACAAATTCTTTCTTTTTTGCCGTTATTTAGGTGCAAAATAAGGACGAAAACAGAAAACCAACACATTTCAGATAACTTTTTTTTTTCTTTTTTCCCGTTATTTAGTTGCAAAACAAGGACAAAAACAGAAAACCTAAATATTTCAAATAACTTTTTTTTCTTTTTTCCTGTTATTTAGGTGCAAAATAAGGACGAAAACAAAAAACCAAAATATTTCAGATAACTTTTTTTTCTTTTTTCCCGTTATTTAGGTGCAAAACAAGGACAAAAACAGAAAACCAAAATATTTCAAATAACTTTGTTGTCTTTTTTCCTGTTATTTAGGTGCAAAATAAGGACAAAAACAGAAAACTAAAATATTTCAGATAACTTGTTTTTTCTTTTTCCCCTTATTTAAGTTGCAAAATAAGGACAAAAACAGAAAACCAAAATATTTCAGATAACTTTTTTTTTTCTTTTTTCCCGTTATTTAGTTATAAAATAAGCACAAAACCAGAAAACCAAAATATTTCAAATAACTTTGTTTTCTTTTTTCCTGTTATTTAGGTGCAAAATAAGGACAAAAACAGAAAACCAAAATATTTCAGATAACATTTGTTTTCTTTTTCCCCGTTATTTAGGTGCAAGACAAGGATAAAAACGGAAAACCAAAATATTTCAGATAACTTTTTTTTCTTTTTTCTGTTATTTAGGTGAAAAATAAGGACAAAAACAGAAAACCAAAATATTTTAAATACCTTTTTTTCTTTTTTCCCGCTATTTAGGTGCAAAATAAGGACAAAAACAGAAAATCAAAATATTTCCAATAACTTTTTTTTCTTTTTTACCGTTTTTTAGGTGAAAATAACGAAAAAAAAGAAAACTAAAATATTTCAGATAACTTTTTTTTTCTTTTTTCCCGTTATTTAGGTGGCAAAATAAGGACGAAAGCAAAAAACCAAAATATTTCAGATCATTTTTTTTTTCTTTTTTCCCGTTATTTAGGTGCAAAACAAGGACAAAAACGGAAAACCAAAATATTTCAAATAACTTTTTTTTCTTTTTTCCCGTTATTTAGGTGTAATATAAAAAGAAAAGCAGAAAACCAAAATATTTCAGATAACTTTTTTTTTCTTTTTTCCTGTTATTTAGGTGAAAAATAAGGACAAAAACAGAAAACCAAAATATATCAAATACGTTTTTTTCTTTTTTCCCGTTATTTCGGTGCAAAATAAGGACAAAAACAGAAAATCAGAAGCAGAAAACAAAATATGTCAGATATCTTTTTTTTCTTTTTCCCGTTATTTAGGTGGCAAAATAAGGACAAAACAGAAAACCTAAATATTTCAGATAACTTTTTTTTTCATTTATCCCGTTATTTAGGTTCAAAACAAGGGCAAAAACAGGAAACCTAAATATTTCAGATAACATATTTTTTCTTTTTTCCGTTATTTAGGCATAAAATAAGGATAAAAACAGAAAACCAAAATATTTCAAATAACTTTTTTTTCTTATTTCCCGTTATTTAGGTGCAAAATAAGGACAAAAACAGAAAACCAAAATATTTTAAATAACTTTTTTTTCTTTTTTCCTGTTATTTAGGTGCAAAATAAGGACAAAAACAGAAAACCAAAATATTTCAAATAACTTTTTTATCTTTTTTCCTGTTATTGAGGTGTAAAATATTGACAAAAACAGAAAACCAAAATATTTCAGATAACTTTTTTTTCTTTTTCCCGTTATTAAGGTGGCAAAATAAGGACAAAAACCCGTTATTTAAGTGGCAAAACAAGGACAAAAACAGAAAACCAATATATTTCAAATAACTTTTTTTTCTTTTTTCCTGTTATTTAGGTGCAAATTAAGGACAAAAACATAAAACCAAAATATTTCAGATAACTTTTTTTTTCTTTTTCCATTATTTAGGTGGCCAAATAAGGACAAAAACAGAAAACCAAAACATTTCAGATAACTTTTTTTTTCCCGTTATTTAAGTGAAAAATAATAAAGACAAAAAGAGAAAACCAAAATATTCCAGATAACTTTTTTCTACTTTTTTCCCGTTATTTGGGTGTACAATAAGGACAAAAACAGAAAACCAAAATATTTCAAATAACTTTTTTTTCTTTTTTCCTGTTATTTAGGGGCAAATTAAGGACAAAAACAGAAAATTAAAATATTTCAGATAATTTTTTTTTCTTTTTTCCCGTTATCTAGGTGCAAAATAAGGACAAAAACAGAATACCAAAATATTTCAAATAACTTTTTTTTTCTTTTTTCACGTTTTTTAGGTGCAAAATAAGGAAAAAACAGAATACCAAAATATTTCAGATATCTTTTCTTTTTTCCGTTATTTAGGTGGCAAAATAAGGACAAAAACAGAAAATCAAAATATTTCAGATAACTTTTTTTTCTTTTTTCCCGTTATTTAGGTGCAAAATAAGGACGAAAACAGAAAACCAAAATATTTCAGATAACTTTTTTTTCTTTTATCCCGTTATTTAGGTGCAAAACAAGGACAAAAACAGAAAACCAAAATATTTCAGATAACAAATTCTTTCTTTTTTGCCGTTATTTAGGTGCAAAATAAGGACGAAAACAGAAAACCAACACATTTCAGATAACTTTTTTTTTTCTTTTTTCCCGTTATTTAGTTGCAAAACAAGGACAAAAACAGAAAACCTAAATATTTCAAATAACTTTTTTTTCTTTTTTCCTGTTATTTAAGTGCAAAATAACGACAAAAACAGAAAACCAAAATATTTCAGATAACTTTTTTTTTCTTTTTCCGTTATTTAGGTGGCAAAATAAGGAAAAAACAGAAAACCAAAATATTTCAGATATCTTTTTTTTTCTTTTTCCCGTTATTTAGGTGGAAAAATAAGGACAAAAACAGAAAATCGAAATATTTCAGACAACTTTTATTTTTTTCCCCCGTTATTTAGGTGCAAAATAAGGACGAAAACAGAAAACCAAAATATTTCAGATACCTTTTTTTTCTTTTTTCCCGTTATTTAGGTGCAAGACAAGGACAAAAACAGAAAACCAAAATATTTCAGATAACTTTTTTTTTCTTTTTCCCGTTATTTAGGTGCAAAATAAGGACGAAAACAAAAAACCAAAATATTTCAGATAACTTTTTTTTCTTTTTTCCCGTTATTTAGGTGCAAAACAAGGACAAAAACAGAAAACCGAAATATTTCAAATAACTTTTTTTTCTTTTTTCCTGTTATTTAGGTGCAAAATAAGGACAAAAACAGAAAACCAAAATATTTCAGATAACATTTGTTTTCTTTTTTCCCGTTATTTAGGTAAAAAATACGAACAAAAGCAGAAAACCAAAATATTTCAGATAACATTTTTTTCTTTTTTCTGTTATTTAGGTGAAAAATAAGGACAAAAACAGAAAACCAAAATATTTTAAATACCTTTTTTTCTTTTTTCCCGTTATTTAGGTGCAAAATAAGGACAAAAACAGAAAATCAAAATATTTCCAATAACTTTTTTTTCTTTTTTGCTGTTAGTTAGCTGCAAAATAAGGACAAAAACCGAAAACTAAAATTTTTCAGATAAATTGTTTTTTCTTTTTTCCGTTATTTAAGTGGCAAAATAAGGACAAAAACAGAAAACCAAAATATTTCATATAACTTTTTTTTGCTTTTTTCCCGTTGTTTAGGTGTAAAATAAGGACAAAAACAGAAAATCGAAATATTTCTGACAATTTTTTTTTTCTTTTTTCCCGTTATATAGGTGCAAAATAAGGACAAAAACAGAAAACCAAAATATTTCAGATAACATTTGTTTTCTTTTTTCCCGTTATTTAGGTGAAAAATACGAACAAAAGCAGAAAACAAAATATTTCAGATATCTTTTTTTTTCTTTTTCCCGTTATTTAGGTGGCAAAATAAGGACAAAAACATAAAACCTAAATATTTCAGATAACATATTTTTTCTTTTTCCCGTTATTTAGGTGCAAAATAAGGACGAAAACAGATAACCAAAATATTTCAGATAACTTTTTTTTTCTTTTATCCCGTTATTTAGGTGCAAAACAAGGACAAAAACAGAAAACCTAAATATTTCAGATAACATATTTTTTTTTCCCGTTATTTAGGCATAAAATAAAGACAAAAACAGAAAACCAAAATATTTCAAATAACTTTTTTTTTTTATTTCCCGTTATTTAGGTGCAAAATAAGGACAAAAACAGAAAACCAAAATATTTTAAATAACTTTTTTTTCTTTTTTCCCGTTATTTAGGTGCAAAATAAGGACAAAAACAGAAAACCAAAATATTTTAAATAACTTTTTTTTCTTTTTTCCTGTTATTTAAGTGCAAAATAAGGACAAAAACAGAAAACCAAAATATTTCAAATAACTTTTTTATCTTTTTTCCTGTTATTGAGGTGTAAAATAATGACAAAAACAGAAAACCAAAATTTTTCACATAACTTTTTTTTCTTTTTCCCGTTATTAAGGTGGCAAAATAAGGACAAAAACCCGTTATTTAAGTGGCAAAATAAGGACAAAAACAGAAAACCAATATATTTCAAATAACTTTTTTTTCTTTTATCCTGTTATTTAGGTGCAAATTAAGGACAAAAACATAAAACCAAAATATTTTAGATAACTTTTTTTTTCTTTTTCCATTATTTAGGTGGCAAAATAAGGACAAAAACAGAAAACCAAAACATTTCAGATAACTTTTTTTTTCCCGTTATTTAAGTGAAAAATAAAGACAAAAAGAGAAAACCAAAATATTTCAAATAACTTTTTTTTCTTTTTTCCTGTTATTTAGGTGCAAATTAAGGACAAAAACAGAAAACTAAAATATTTCAGATAATTTTTTTTTCTTTTTTCCCGTTATCTAGGTGCAAAATAAGGACAAAAACAGAAAACCAAAATATTTCAAATAACTTTTTTTTTCTTTTTTCACTTTTTTTAGGTGCAAAATAAGGCAAAAACAGAATACCAAAATATTTCAGATATCTTTTCTTTTTCTCGTTATTTAGGTGGAAAAATAAGGACAAAAACAGAAAATCAAAATATTTCAGATAACTTTTTTTTCTTTTTTCCCGTTATTTAGGTGCAAAATAAGGACGAAAACAGAAAACCAAAATATTTCAGATAACTTTTTTTTCTTTTATCCCGTTATTTAGGTGCAAAACAAGGACAAAAACAGAAAACCAAAATATTTCAGATAACTTTTTTTTCTTTTTTCCTGTTATTTAAGTGCAAAATAACGACAAAAACAGAAAACCAAAATATTTCAGATAACTTTTTTTTTCTTTTTCCGTTATTTAGGTGGCAAAATAAGGAAAAAACAGAAAACCAAAATATTTCAGATATCTTTTTTTTTCTTTTATCCCGTTATTTAGGTGGCAAAATAAGGACAAAAACAGAAAATCGAAATATTTCAGACAACTTTTATTTTTTTCCCCCGTTATTTAGGTGCAAAATAAGGACGAAAACAGAAAACCAAAATATTTCAGATAACTTTTTTCTACTTTTTTCCCGTTATTTGGGTGTAAAGTAAGGAGAAAAACAGAAAACCAAAATATTTCAAATAACTTTTTTTTCTTTTTTCCTGTTATTTAGGTGCAAATTAAGGACAAAAACAGAAAACTAAAATATTTCAGATAATTTTTTTTTCTTTTTTCCCGTTATTTAGGTGCAAAATAAGGACGAAAACAGAAAACCAAAATATTTCAGATAACTTTTTTTTCTTTTATCCCGTTATTTAGGTGGCAAAATAAGGACAAAAACAGAAAATCGAAATATTTCAGACAACTTTTATTTTTTTCCCCCGTTATTTAGGTGCAAAATAAGGACGAAAACAAAAAACCAAAATATTTCAGATACCTTTTTTTTCTTTTTTCCCGTTATTTAGGTGCAAGACAAGGACAAAAACAGAAAACCAAAATATTTCAGATAACTTTTTTTTTCTTTTTCCCGTTATTTAGGTGCAAAATAAGAACGAAAACAAAAAACCAAAATATTTCAGATAACTTTTTTTTCTTTTTTCCCGTTATTTAGGTGCAAAACAAGGACAAAAACAGAAAACCGAAATATTTCAAATAACTTTTTTCTACTTTTTTCCCGTTATTTGGGTGTAAAGTAAGGAGAAAAACAGAAAACCAAAATATTTCAAATAACTTTTTTTTCTTTTTTCCTGTTATTTAGGTGCAAATTAAGGACAAAAACAGAAAACTAAAATATTTCAGATAATTTTTTTTTCTTTTTTCCCGTTATTTAGGTGCAAAATAAGGACGAAAACAGAAAACCAAAATATTTCAGATAACTTTTTTTTCTTTTATCCCGTTATTTAGGTGGCAAAATAAGGACAAAAACAGAAAATCGAAATATTTCAGACAACTTTTATTTTTTTCCCCCGTTATTTAGGTGCAAAATAAGGACGAAAACAAAAAACCAAAATATTTCAGATACCTTTTTTTTCTTTTTTCCCGTTATTTAGGTGCAAGACAAGGACAAAAACAGAAAACCAAAATATTTCAGATAACTTTTTTTTTCTTTTTCCCGTTATTTAGGTGCAAAATAAGAACGAAAACAAAAAACCAAAATATTTCAGATAACTTTTTTTTCTTTTTTCCCGTTATTTAGGTGCAAAACAAGGACAAAAACAGAAAACCGAAATATTTCAAATAATTTTTTTTTCTTTTTTCCTGTTATTTAGGTGCAAAATAAGGACAAAAACAGAAAACTAAAATATTTCAAAAAACTTTTTTTTCTTTTTTCCTGTTATTTAGGTGCAAAACAAGGACAAAAACAGAAAATCAAAATATTTCCAATAACTTTTTTTTCTTTTTTACCGTTTTTTATGTGAAAATAAGGAAAAAACAGAAAACTAAAATATTTCAGATAACTTTTTTTTTCTTTTTTCCCGTTATTTAGGTGGCAAAATAAGGACAAAAACAGAAAATCGAAATATTTCAGACCAATTTTTTTTTCTTTTTTCCCGTTATATAGGTGCAAAATAAGGACGAAAGCAAAAAACCAAAATATTTCAGATCATTTTTTTTTTCTTTTTTCCCGTTATTTAGGTGCAAAACAAGGACAAAAACGGAAAACCAAAATATTTCAAATAACTTTTTTTTCTTTTTTCCCGTTATTTAGGTGTAATATAAAAAGAAAAGCAGAAAACCAAAATATTTCAGATAACTTTTTTTTTCTTTTTTCCTGTTATTTAGGTGAAAAATAAGGACAAAAACAGAAAACCAAAATATATCAAATACCTTTTTTTCTTTTTTCCCGTTATTTCGGTGCAAAATAAGGACAAAAACAGAAAATCAGAAGCAGAAAACAAAATATGTCAGATATCTTTTTTTTCTTTTTCCCGTTATTTAGGTGGCAAAATAAGGACAAAAACAGAAAACCTAAATATTTCAGATAACTTTTTTTTTCTTTTATCCCGTTATTTAGGGTCAAAACAAGGGCTAAAACAGGAAACCTAAATATTTCAGATAACATATTTTTTCTTTTTCCCGTTATTTAGGCATAAAATAAGGATAAAAACAGAAAACCAAAATATTTCAAATAACTTTTTTTTCTTATTTCCCGTTATTTAGGTGCAAAATAAGGACAAAAACAGAAAACCAAAATATTTCAAATAACTTTTTTATCTTTTTTCCTGTTATTGAGGTGTAAAATAATGACAAAAACAGAAAACCAAAATATTTCAGATAACTTTTTTTTCTTTTTCCCGTTATTAAGGTGGCAAAATAAGGACAAAGACCCGTTATTTAAGTGGCAAAACAAGGACAAAAACAGAAAACCAATATATTTCAAATAACTTTTTTTTCTTTTTTCCTGTTATTTAGGTGCAAATTAAGGACAAAAACATAAAACCAAAATATTTCAGATAACTTTTTTTTTCTTTTTCCATTATTTAGGTGGCAAAATAAGGACAAAAACAGAAAACCAAAACATTTCAGATAACTTTTTTTTTCCCGTTATTTAAGTGAAAAATAATAAAGACAAAAAGAGAAAACCAAAATATTCCAGATAACTTTTTTCTACTTTTTTCCCGTTATTTGGGTGTACAATAAGGACAAAAACAGAAAACCAAAATATTTCAAATAACTTTTTTTTCTTTTTTCCTGTTATTTAGGTGCAAATTAAGGACAAAAACAGAAAATTAAAATATTTCAGATAATTTTTTTTTCTTTTTTCCCGTTATCTAGGTGCAAAATGAGGACAAAAACAGAATACCAAAATATTTCAAATAACTTTTTTTTTCTTTTTTCACGTTTTTTAGGTGCAAAATAAGGAAAAAACAGAATACCAAAATATTTCAGATATCTTTTCTTTTTCCCGTTATTTAGGTGGCAAAATAAGGACAAAAACAGAAAATCAAAATATTTCAGATAACTTTTTTTTCTTTTTTCCCGTTATTTAGGTGCAAAATAAAGACGAAAACAGAAAACCAAAATATTTCAGATAACTATTTTTTCTTTTATCCCGTTATTTAGGTGCAAAACAAGGACAAAAACAGAAAACCAAAATATTTCAGATAACAAATTCTTTCTTTTTTGCCGTTATTTAGGTGCAAAATAAGGACGAAAACAGAAAACCAACACATTTCAGATAACTTTTTTTTTTCTTTTTTCCCGTTATTTAGTTGCAAAACAAGGACAAAAACAGAAAACCAAAATATTTCAAATAACTTTTTTTTCTTTTTTCCTGTTATTTAAGTGCAAAATAACGACAAAAACAGAAAACCAAAATATTTCAGATAACTTTTTTTTTCTTTTTCCGTTATTTAGGTGGCAAAATAAGGAAAAAACAGAAAACCAAAATATTTCAGATATCTTTTTTTTTCTTTTTCCCGTTATTTAGGTGGAAAAATAAGGACAAAAACAGAAAATCGAAATATTTCAGACAACTTTTATTTTTTTCCCCCGTTATTTAGGTGCAAAATAAGGACGAAAACAGAAAACCAAAATATTTCAGATACCTTTTTTTTCTTTTTTCCCGTTATTTAGGTGCAAGACAAGGACAAAAACAGAAAACCAAAATATTTCAGATAACTTTTTTTTTTCTTTTTCCCGTTATTTAGGTGCAAAATAAGGACGAAAAAAAAAAACCAAAATATTTCAGATAACTTTTTTTTCTTTTTTCCCGTTATTTAGGTGCAAAACAAGGACAAAAACAGAAAACCGAAATATTTCAAATAACTTTTTTTTCTTTTTTCCTGTTATTTAGGTGCAAAATAAGGACAAAAACAGACAACTAAAAGATTTCAGATAACTTGTTTTTTCTTTTTCCCCTTATTTAAGTGGCAAAATAAGGACAAAAACAGAAAACCAAAATATTTCAGATAACTTTTTTTTTCTTTTTTCCCGTTATTTAGTTATAAAATAAGGACAAAACCAGAAAACCAAAATATTTCAAATAACTTTGTTTTCTTTTTTCCTGTTATTTAGGTGCAAAATAAGGACAAAAACAGAAAACCAAAATATTTCAGATAACATTTGTTTTCTTTTTTCCCGTTATTTAGGTGAAAAATACGAACAAAAGCAGAAAACAAAATATTTCAGATATCTTTTTTTTTCTTTTTCCCGTTATTTAGGTGGCCAAATTAGGACAAAAACATAAAACCTAAATATTTCAGATAACATATTTTTTTCTTTTTCCCGTTATTTAGGTGCAAAATAAGGACGAAAACAGATAACCAAAATATTTCAGATAACTTTTTTTTTCTTTTATCCCGTTATTTAGGTGCAAAACAAGGACAAAAACAGAAAACCTAAATATTTCAGATAACATATTTTTTTTTCCCGTTATTTAGGCATAAAATAAGGACAAAAACAGAAAACCAAAATATTTCAAATAACTTTTTTTTTTTATTTCCCGTTATTTAGGTGCAAAATAAGGACAAAAACAGAAAACCAAAATATTTTAAATAACTTTTTTTTCTTTTTTCCCGTTATTTAGGTGCAAAATAAGGACAAAAACAGAAAACCAAAATATTTTAAATAACTTTTTTTTCTTTTTTCCTGTTATTTAAGTGCAAAATAAGGACAAAAACAGAAAAGCAAAATATTTCAAATAACTTTTTTATCTTTTTTCCTGTTATTGAGGTGTAAAATAATGACAAAAACAGAAAACCAAAATTTTTCACATAACTTTTTTTTCTTTTTCCCGTTATTAAGGTGGCAAAATAAGGACAAAAACCCGTTATTTAAGTGGCAAAATAAGGACAAAAACAGAAAACCAATATATTTCAAATAACTTTTTTTTCTTTTATCCTGTTATTTAGGTGCAAATTAAGGACAAAAACATAAAACCAAAATATTTTAGATAACTTTTTTTTTCTTTTTCCATTATTTAGGTGGCAAAATAAGGACAAAAACAGAAAACCAAAACATTTCAGATAACTTTTTTTTTCCCGTTATTTAAGTGAAATATAGAGACAAAAAGAGAAAACCAAAATATTCCAGATAACTTTTTTCTACTTTTTTCCCGTTATTTGGGTGTAAAGCAAGGACAAAAACAGAAAACCAAAATATTTCAAATAACTTTTTTTTCTTTTTTCCTGTTATTTAGGTGCAAATTAAGGACAAAAACAGAAAACTAAAATATTTCAGATAATTTTTTTTTCTTTTTTCCCGTTATCTAGGTGCAAAATAAGGACATAAACAGAAAACCAAAATATTTCAAATAACTTTTTTTTTCTTTTTTCACTTTTTTTAGGTGCAAAATAAGGCAAAAACAGAATACCAAAATATTTCAGATATCTTTTCTTTTTCTCGTTATTTAGGTGGAAAAATAAGGACAAAAACAGAAAATCAAAATATTTCAGATAACTTTTTTTTCTTTTTTCCCGTTATTTAGGTGCAAAATAAGGACGAAAACAGAAAACCAAAATATTTCAGATAACTTTTTTTTCTTTTATCCCGTTATTTAGGTGCAAAACAAGGACAAAAACAGAAAACCAAAATATTTCAGATAACTTTTTTTTCTTTTTTCCTGTTATTTAAGTGCAAAATAACGACAAAAACAGAAAACCAAAATATTTCAGATATTTTTTTTTTTCTTTTTCCGCTATTTAGGTGGCAAAATAAGGAAAAAACAGAAAACCAAAATATTTCAGATATCTTTTTTTTTCTTTTATCCCGTTATTTAGGTGGCAAAATAAGGACAAAAACAGAAAATCGAAATATTTCAGACAACTTTTATTTTTTTCCCCCGTTATTTAGGTGCAAAATAAGGACGAAAACAGAAAACCAAAATATTTCAGATAACTTTTTTTTCTTTTTTCCCGTTATTTAGGTGCAAAATAAGGACGAAAACAGAAAACCAAAATATTTCAGATAACTTTTTTTTCTTTTACCCCGTTATTTAGGTGGCAAAATAAGGACAAAAACAGAAAATCGAAATATTTCAGACAACTTTTATTTTTCTCCCCCGTTATTTAGGTGCAAAATAAGGACGAAAACAGAAAAACAAAATATTTCAGATACCTTTTTTTTCTTTTTTCCCGTTATATAGGTGCAAGACAAGGACAAAAACAGAAAACCAAAATATTTCAGATAACTTTTTTTTTCTTTTTCCCGTTATTTAGGTGCAAAATAATGACAAAAACAGAAAACCAAAATATTTCAGATAACTTTTTTTTCTTTTTCCCGTTATTAAGATGGCAAAATAAGGACAAAAAACCCGTTATTTAAGTGGCAAAATAAGGACAAAAACAGAAAACCAATATATTTCAAATAACTTTTTTTTCTTTTTTCCTGTTATTTAGGTGCAAATTAAGGACAAAAACATAAAACCAAAATATTTCAAATAACTTTTTTTTCTTTTTTCCTGTTATTTAGGTGCAAATTAAGGACTAAAACAGAAAACTAAAATATTTCAGATAATTTTTTTTTCTTTTTTCCCGTTATCTAGGTGCAAAATAAGGACAAAAACAGAAAACCAAAATATTTCAAATAACATTTTTTTTCTTTTTTCACGTTTTTTAGGTGCAAAATAAGGAAAAAACAGAATACCAAAATATTTCAGATATCTTTTCTTTTTCCCGTTATTTAGGTGGCAAAATAAGGACAAAAACAGAAAATCAAAATATTTCAGATAACTTTTTTTTCTTTTTTCCCGTTCTTTAGGTGCAAAATAAGGACGAAAACAGAAAACCAAAATATTTCAGATAACTTTTTTTTCTTTTATCCCGTTATTTAGGTGCAAAACAAGGACAAAAACAGAAAACCAAAATATTTCAGATAACAAATTCTTTCTTTTTTGCCGTTATTTAGGTGCAAAATAAGGACGAAAACAGAAAACCAACACATTTCAGAAAACTTTTTTTTTTCTTTTTTCCCGTTATTTAGGTGCAAAACAAGGACAAAAACAGAAAACCAAAATATTTCAAATAACTTTTTTTTCTTTTTTCCTGTTATTTAAGTGCAAAATAACGACAAAAACAGAAAACCAAAATATTTCAGATAACTTTTTTTTTCTTTTTCCGTTATTTAGGTGGCAAAATAAGGAAAAAACAGAAAACCAAAATATTTCAGATATTTTTTTTTTCTTTTTCCCGTTATTTAGGTGGCAAAATAAGGACAAAAACAGAAAATCGAAATATTTCAGACAACTTTTATTTTTTTTCCCCGTTATTTAGGTGCAAAATAAGGACGAAAACAGAAAACCAAAATATTTCAGATACCTTTTTTTTCTTTTTTCCCGTTATTTAGGTGCAAGACAAGGACAAAAACAGAAAACCAAAATATTTCAGATAACTTTTTTTTCTTTTTCCCGTTATTTAGGTGCAAAATAAGGACGAAAACAAAAAACCAAAATATTTCAGATAACTTTTTTTTCTTTTTTCCCGTTATTTAGGTGCAAAACAAGGACAAAAACAGAAAACCGAAATATTTCAAATAACTTTTTTTTCTTTTTTCCTGTTATTTAGGTGCAAAATAAGGACAAAAACAGAAAACCAAAATATTTCAGATAACTTTTTTTTTCTTTTTTCCCGTTATTTAGTTATAAAATAAGGACAAAACCAGAAAACCAAAATATTTCAAATAACTTTGTTTTCTTTTTTCCTGTTATTTAGGTGCAAAATAAGGACAAAAACAGAAAACCAAAATATTTCAGATAACATTTGTTTTCTTTTTTCCCGTTATTTAGGTGTAATATAAAAAGAAAAGCAGAAATCCAAAATATTTCAGATAACTTTTTTTTTTTTTTCTGTTATTTAGGTGAAAAATAAGGACAAAAACAGAAAACCAAAATATTTTAAATACCTTTTTTTCTTTTTTCCCGTTATTTAGGTGCAAAATAAGGACAAAATTAGAAAATCAAAATATTTCCAATAACTTTTTTTTCTTTTTTACCGTTTTTTAGGTGAAAATAAGGAAAAAACAGAAAACCAAGATATTTCAGATAACTTTTTTTTTCTTTTTTCCCGTTATTTAGGTGGCAAAATAAGGACAAAAACAGAAAATCGAAATATTTCAGACACATTTTTTTTTCTTTTTTCCCGTTATATAGGTGCAAAATAAGGACGAAAGCAAAAAACCAAAATATTTCAGATCACTTTTTTTTTCTTTTTTCCCGTTATTTAGGTGCAAAACAAGGACAAAAACGGAAAACCAAAATATTTCAAATAACTTTTTTTTCTTTTTTGGTGTTAGTTAGCTGCAAAATAAGGACAAAAACCGAAAACTAAAATTTTTCAGATAACTTGTTTTTTCTTTTTTCCGTTATTTAAGTGGCAAAATAAGGACAAAAACAGAAAACCAAAATATTTCATATAACTTTTTTTTGCTTTTTTCCCGTTGTGTAGGTGTAAAATAAGGACAAAAACAGAAAACCAAAATATTTCAAAAAACTTTTTTTTCTTTTTTCCTGTTATTTAGGTGCAAAATAAGGACAAAAACAGAAAACCAAAATATTTCAGATAACATTTGTTTTCTTTTTTCCCGTTATTTAGGTGTAAAATACGAACAAAAGCAGAAAACAAAATATTTGAGATATCTTTTTTTTTCTTTTTCCCGTTATTTAGGTGGCAAAATAAGGACAAAAACATAAAACCTAAATATTTCAGATAACATATTTTTTCTTTTTCCCGTTATTTAGGTGCAAAATAAGGACGAAAACAGATAACCAAAATATTTCAGATAACTTTTTTTTTCTTTTATCCCGTTATTTAGGTGCAAAACAAGGACAAAAACTGAAAACCTAAATATTTCAGATAAAATATTTTTTCTTTTTCCCGTTATTTAGGCATAAAATAAGTACAAAAACAGAAAACCAAAATATTTCAAATAACTTTTTTTTCTTATTTCCCGTTATTTAGGTGCAAAATAAGGACAAAAAACGAAAACCAAAATATTTTAAATAACTTTTTTTTCTTTTTTCCCGTTATTTAGGTGCAAAATAAGGACAAAAACAGAAAACCAAAATATTTTCAATAACTTTTTTTTCTTTTTTCCTGTTATTTAGGTGCAAAATAAGGACTAAAACAAAAAACCAAAATATTTCAAATAACTTTTTTATCTTTTTTCCTGTTATTGAGGTGTAAAATAATGACAAAAACAGAAAACCAAAATATTTCAGATAACTTTTTTTTCTTTTTCCCGTTATTAAGGTGGCAAAATAAGGACAAAAACCCGTTATTTAAGTGGCAAAATAAGGACAAAAACAGAAAACCAATATATTTCAAATAACTTTTTTTTCTTTTTTCCTGTTATTTAGGTGCACATTAAGGACAAAAACATAAAACCAAAATATTTCAGATAACTTTTTTTTTCTTTTTCCATTATTTAGGTGGCAAAATAAGGACAAAAACAGAAAACCAAAACATTTCAGATAACTTTTTTTTTCCCGTTATTTAAGTGAAAAATAAAGATAAAAAGAGAAAACCAAAATATTCCAGATAACTTTTTTCTACTTTTTTCCCGTTATTTGGGTGTAAAATAAGGACAAAAACAGAAAACCAAAATATTTCAAATAACTTTTTTTTTCTTTTTTCACGTTTTTTAGGTGCAAAATAAGGAAAAAACAGAATACCAAAATATTTCAGATATCTTTTCTTTTTCCCGTTATTTAGGTGGAAAAATAAGGACCAAAACAGAAAATCAAAATATTTCAGATAACTTTTTTTTCTTTTTTCCCGTTATTTAGGTGCAAAACAAGGACAAAAACAGAAAACCAAAATATTTCAGATAACTTTTTTTTCTTTTTTCCTGTTATTTAAGTGCAAAATAACGACAAAAACAGAAAACCAAAATATTTCAGATAACTTTTTTTTTCTTTTTCCGTTATTTAGGTGGCAAAATAAGGAAAAAACAGAAAACCAAAATATTTCAGATATTCTTTTTTTTTCTTTTTCCCGTTATTTAGGTGGCAAAATAAGGACAAAAACAGAAAACTAAAATATTTCAGATAACTTGTTTTTTCTTTTTCCCGTTATTTAAGTGGCAAAATAAGGACAAAAACAGAAAACCAAAATATTTCAGATAACTTTTTTTTTCTTTTTTCCGGTTATTTAGTTATAAAATAAGGACAAAACCAGAAAACCAAAATATTTCAAATAACTTTGTTTTCTTTTTTCCTGTTATTTAGGTGCAAAATAAGGACTAAAACAGAAAATCAAAATATTTCAGATAACATTTGTTTTCTTTTTTCCCGTTATTTAGGTGTAATATAAAAAGAAAAGCAGAAAACCAAAATATTTCAGATAACTTTTTTTTCTTTTTTCTGTTATTTAGGTGAAAAATAAGGACAAAAACAGAAAACCAAAATATTTTAAATACCTTTTTTTCTTTTTTCCCGTTATTTAGGTGCAAAATAAGGACAAAAACAGAAAATCAAAATATTTCCAATAACTTTTTTTTCTTTTTTACCGTTTTTTAGGTGAAAATAAGGAAAAAACAGAAAACCAAAATATTTCAGATAACTTTTTTTTTTCTTTTTTCCCGTTATTTAGGTGGCAAAATAAGGACAAAAACAGAAAATCGAAATGTTTCAGACAAATTTTTTTTTCTTTTTTCCCGTTATATAGGTGCAAAATAAGGACGAAAGCAAAAAACCAAAATATTTCAGGTCACTTTTTTTTTCTTTTTTCCCGTTATTTAGGTGCAAAACAAGGACAAAAACGGAAAACCAAAATACTTCAAATAACTTTTTTTTCTTTTTTGCTGTTATTTAGCTGCAAAATAAGGACAAAAAACGAAAACTAAAATTTTTCAGATAACTTGTTTTTTCTTTTTTCTGTTATTTAGGTGGAAAATAAGGACAAAAACAGAAAACCAAAATATTTCATATAACTTTTTTTTGTTTTTTTCCCGTTGTTTAGGTGTAAAATAAGGACAAAAACAGAAAACCAAAATATTTCAAAAAACTTTTTTTTCTTTTTTCCTGTTATTTAGGTGCAAAATAAGGACAAAAACAGAAAACCAAAATATTTCAGATAACATTTGTTTTCTTTTTTCCCGTTATTTAGGTGTACAATACGAACAAAAGCAGAAAACAAAATATTTCAGATATCTTTTTTTTTCTTTTTCCCGTTATTTAGGTGGCAAAATAAGGACAAAAACATAAAACCTAAATATTTCAGATAACATATTTTTTCTTTTTCCCGTTATTTAGGTGCAAAATAAGGACGAAAACAGATAACCAAAATATTTCAGATAACTTTTTTTTTCTTTTATCCCGTTATTTAGGTGCAAAACAAGGACAAAAACAGAAAACCTAAATATTTCAGATAACATATTTTTTCTTTTTCCCGTTATTTAGGCATAAAATAAGGACAAAAACAGAAAACCAAAATATTTCAAATAACTTTTTTTTCTTATTTCCCGTTATTTAGGTGCAAAATAAGGACAAAAACAGAAAACCAAAATATTTTAAATAACTTTTTTTTCTTTTTTCCTGTTATTTAGGTGCAAATAAGGACAAAAACAGAAAACCAAAATATTTCAAATAACTTTTTTATATTTTTTCCTGTTATTGAGGTGTAAAATAATGACAAAAACAGAAAACCAAAATATTTCAGATAACTTTTTTTTCTTATACCCGTTATTAAGGTAGCAAAATAAGGACAAAAACCCGTTATTTAAGTGGCAAAATAAGGACAAAAGCAGAAAACCAATATATTTAAAATAACTTTTTTTTCTTTTTTCCTGTTATTTAGGTGCAAAATAAGGACAAAAACATAAAACCAAAATATTTCAGATAATTTATTTTTCTTTTTCCATTATTTAGGTGGCAAAATAAGGACAAAAACAGAAAACCAAAACATTTCAGATAACTTTTTTTTTTCCCGTTATTTAAGTGAAAAATAAAGACAAAAAGAGAAAACCAAAATATTCCAGATAACTTTTTTCTACTTTTTTCCCGTTATTTGTGTGTAAAATAAGGACAAAAACAGAAAACCAAAATATTTCAAATAACTTTTTTTTCTTTTTTCCTGTTATTTAGGTGCAAATTAAGGACAAAAACAGAAAACTAAAATAACGACAAAACTAAAATTTTTTTTTCAGATAATTTTTTTTTCTTTTTTCCCGTTATCTAGGTGCAAAATAAGGACAAAAACAGAAAACCAAAATATTTCAAATAACTTTTTTTTCTTTTTTCCCGTTTTTTAGGTGCAAAATAAGGAAAAAACAGAATACCAAAATATTTCAGATATCTTTTCTTTTTCCCGTTATTTAGGTGGCAAAATAAGGACAAAAACAGAAAATCAAAATATTTCAGATAACTTTTTTTTCTTTTTTCCCGTTATTTAGGTGCAAAATAAGGACGAAAACAGAAAACCAAAATATTTCAGATAACTTTTTTTTCTTTTATCCCGTTATTTAGGCGCAAAACAAGGACAAAAAAAGAAAACCAAAATATTTCAGATAACATATTCTTTCTTTTTTGCCGTTATTTAGGTGCAAATTAAGGACGAAAACAGAAAACCAACATATTTCAGATAACTTTTTTTTTCTTTTTTCCCGTTATTTAGGTGCAAAACAAGGACAAAAACAGAAAACCAAAATTTATCTGAAATATTTTGGTTTTGTGTTTTTGTCCTTATTTTGCACCTAAATAACCAGAAAAAATAAAAAAAAGTTATTTGAAATGATTTGGTTTTCTTTTTTTGTCTTTATTTTGCCACTTAAATAACGGGAAAAAGAAAAAACAAGTTATCTGAAAAATTTTAGATTTGTGTTTTTGTCCTTATTTTGCACCTAAATAACAGGAAAAAGAAAAAAAAGTTATTTGAAATATTTTGGTTTTCTGTTTTTGTCCTTGTTTTGCACCTAAATAACGGGAAAAAAGAAAAAAAAAGTTATCTGAAATATTTTGGTTTTCTGTTTTTGTCCTTACTTTACACCTAAATAACGGGAAAAAAGAAAAAAAAAGTCATCTGAAATATTTTGGTTTTCTGTTTTTGTCCTTATTTTACACCTATATAACGAAAAAAAGAAAAAACAAGTCATCTGAAAAATTTTAGTTTTCTGTTTTTGTCCTTGTTTTGCACCTAAATCACAGGAAAAAAGAAAAAAAAGTTATCTGCAATATTTTGGTTTTCTGCTTTTGTTCTTATTTTGCACTTAAATAACAGGAAAAAAGAAAAAAAAGTTGTCTGAAATATTTTAGTTTTCTGTTTTTGTCCTTGTTTTGCACCTAAATCACAGGAAGAAAGAAAAAAAAGTTATCTGCAATATTTTGGTTTTCTGCTTTTGTTCTTATTTTGCACTTAAATAACAGGAAAAAAGAAAAAAAAGTTATTTGAAATATTTTAGTTTTAATAACGGGAAAAATGTAGAAAAAAGTTATCTAAAATATATTGGTTTTCTATTTTTGTCTTTATTTTTCCCTTAAATAACGGGAAAAAAGAAAAAAAAAGTTATCTGAAATATTTTGGTTTTCTGTTTTTGTCATTATTTTACACCTAAATAACGGGAAAAAAGAAAGAAAAACTTATCTGAAATATTTTGGTTTTCTGTTTTTGTCCTTAATTTGCACCTAGATAACGGGAAAAAAGAAAAAAAAGTTATCTAAAATATTTTGGTTTTCTATTTTTGTCTTTATTTTTCACTTAAATAACGGGAAAAAAGAAAAAAAAAGTTATCTGAAATATTTTGGTTTTCTGTTTTTGTTATTATTTTACACCTAAATAACGGGAAAAAAGAAAAAAAAAGTTATTTGAAATCTTTTGGTTTTCTGTTTTTGTCCTTGTTTTGCACCTAAATAACGGGATAAAAGAAAAAAAAGTTATTTGAAATCTTTTGGTTTTCTGTTTTTGTCCTTGTTTTGCACCTAAATAACGGGAAAAGAAAAAAAAAGTTATCTGAAATATTTTAGTTTTCTGTTTTTGTCGTTATTTTGCACTTAAATAACAGGAAAAAAGAAAAAAAAGTTATTTGAAATCTTTTGGTTTTCTGTTTTTGTCCTTGTTTTGCACCTAAATAACGGGAAAAAAGAAAAAAAAAAGTTATCTGAAATATGTTTGTTTTCTGTTTTCGTCCTTCTTTTGCACCTAAATAACGGCAAAAAAGAAAGAATTTGTTATCTGAAATATTTTGGTTTTCTTTTTTTGTCTTTGTTTTGCACCTAAATAACGGGATAAAAGAAAAAAAAGTTATCTGAAATATTTTGGTTTTCTGTTTTCGTCCTTATTTTGCACCTAAATAACGGGAAAAAAGAAAAAAAAGTTATCTGAAATATTTTGATTTGCTGTTTTTCTCCTTATTTTGCCACCTAAATAACGGGAAAAAGAAAAGATATCTGAAATATTTTTGTATTCTGTTTTTTCCTTATTTTGCACCTAAAAAACGTGAAAAACGAAAAAAAAAGTTATTTGAAATATTTTGGTTTTCTGTTTTTGTCCTTATTTTGCACCTAAATAACAGGAAAAAAGAAAAAAAAAGTTATCTGAAATATTTTGGTTTTCTGTTTTTGTCCTTATTTTACACACAAATAACGGGAAAAAAAAAGTTATCTGAAATGTTTTGGTTTTCTCTTTTTGTCTTTATTTTTCACTTAAATAACGGGAAAAAAAAAAGTTATCTGAAATGTTTTGGTTTTCTGTTTTTGTCCTTATTTTGCCACCTAAATAACAGGAAAAAAGAAAAAAAAGTTATTTGAAATATATTGGTTTTCTGTTTTTGTCCTTATTTTGCCACTTAAATAACGGGTTTTTGTCCTTATTTTGCCACCTTAATAACGGGTAAAAGAAAAAAAAATTATCTGAAATATTTTGGTTTTCTGTTTTTGTCATTATTTTACACCTCAATAACAGGAAAAAAGATAAAAAAGTTATTTGAAATATTTTGGTTTTCTGTTTTTGTCCTTATTTTGCAACTAAATAACAGGAAAGAAGAAAAAAAAGTTATTTGAAATATTTTAGTTTTAATAACGGGAAAAAAGTAGAAAAAAGTTATCTAAAATATTTTGGTTTTCTATTTTTGTCTTTATTTTGTTATTTAAGTGCAAAATAACGACAAAAACAGAAAACTAAAATATTTCAGATAACTTTTTTTTTCTTTTTCCGTTATTTAGGTGGCAAAATAAGGACAAAAACAGAAAATCAAAACATTTCAGATAACTTTTTTTTACTTTTTTCCCGTTATTTAGGTGTAAAATAATGACAAAAACAGAAAACCAAAATATTTCAGATAACTTTTTTTTTCTTTTTTCCCGTTATTTAAGGGAAAAATAAAGACAAAAATAGAAAACCAAAATATTTTAGATAACTTTTTTCTACTTTTTTCCCGTTATTAAAACTAAAATATTTCAAATAACTTTTTTTTTTTCTTCCTGTTATTTAGTTGCAAAATAAGGACAAAAACAGAAAACCAAATTATTTCAAATAACATTTGTTTTCTTTTTTCCCGTTATTTACATGTAAAATAAGAACAAAAGCAGAAAATCAAAATATTTCAAAATATTTATATTATTACTTTTTTTTCTCTTTTTCCTGTTATTTAGGTGCAAAATAAGGACAAAAACAGAAAACCAAAATATTTCAAATAACTTTTTTTCTTTTTTGCCGTTTTTTAGGTGCAAAATAAGAAAAAAACAGAAAACCAAAATATTTCAGATAACTTTTTTTTTTCTTTTTCCCATTATTTAAGTGGCAAAATAAGGACAAAAACAGAAAACCAAATTATTTCAAATAACTTTTTTTTATTTTTTCTTGTTATTTAGGTGCAAAATAAGGACAAAAACACAAAACCAAAATATTTCAGTTAACATTTGTTTTCTTTTTTCCCGTTATTTAGGTGCAAAGTAAGGACAAAAACAGAAAACTAAAATTGTTCAGATAACTTGTTTTTTCTTTTTCCAGTTATTTAAGTGGCAAAATAAGGCCAAAAACAGAAAACCAAAATATTTCAGACAACTTTTTTCTTCTTTTTTCCCGTTATTTAGGTATAAGATAAGGACAAAAACAGAAAACCAATATATTTCAAATAACTTTTTTTTCTTTTTTCCTGTTATTTAGGTGCAAAATAAGGACAAAAACAAAAAACCAAAATATTTCAAATAAGATTTGTTTTCTTTTTTCCCGTTATTTACGTGTAAAATAAGAACAAAGGCAGAAAATCAAAATATTTCAAAATATTTATATTATTACTTTTTTTTCTCTTTTTCCTGTTATTTAGGTGCAAAATAAGGACAAAAACAGAAAACCAAAATATTTCAAATAACTTTTTTTCTTTTTTGCCGTTTTTTAGGTGCAAAATAAGAAAAAAACAGAAAACCAAAATATTGCAGATAACTTTTTTTTTCTTTTTCCCATTATTTAAGTGGCAAAATAAGGACAAAAACAGAAAACCAAATTATTTCAAATAACTTTTTTTTATTTTTTCTTGTTATTTAGGTGCAAAATAAGGACAAAAACACAAAACCAAAATATTTCAGTTAACATTTGTTTTCTTTTTTCCCGTTATTTAGGTGCAAAGTAAGGACAAAAACAGAAAACTAAAATTTTTCAAATAACTTGTTTTTTCTCTTTCCAGTTATTTAAGTGGCAAAATAAGGACAAAAACAGAAAACTCAAATATTTCAGACAACTTTTTTTTTCTTTTTTCCCGTTATTTAGATAAAAAATAAGGACAAAAACAGAAAACCAAAATATTTCAAATAACTTTTTTTTCCTTTTTCCTGTTATTTAGGTACAAAATAACGACAAAAACAGAAAACTAAAATATTTTAGATAACTTGTTTTTTCTTTTTCCCATTATTTAAGTGGCAAAATAAGGACAAACACAGAAAACGAAAATATTTCAAATAACTTTTTTTTCTTTTTTCCTGTTATTTAGGTGCAAAATAAGGACAAAAACAAAAAACCAAGATATTTCAAATAACATTTGTTTTCTTTTTTCCCGTTATTTGCGTGTAAAATAGGAACAAAAGCAGAAAATCAAAATATTTCAAAATATTTATATTATTACTTTTTTTTCTCTTTTTCCTGTTATTTAGGTGCAAAATAAGGACAAAAACAGAAAACCAAAATATTTCAAATAACTTTTTTTCTTTTTTGCCGTTTTTTAGGTGCAAAATAAGAAAAAAACAGAAAACCAAAATATTTCAGATAACTTTTTTTTTCTTTTTCCCATTATTTAAGTGGCAAAATAAGGACAAAAACAGAAAACCAAATTATTTCAAATAACTTTTTTTATTTTTTTATTGTTATTTAGGTGCAAAATAAGGACAAAAACACAAAACCAAAATATTTCAGTTAACATTTGTTTTCTTTTTTCCCGTTATTTAGGTGCAAAGTAAGGACAAAAACAGAAAACTAAAATTTTTCAGATAACTTGTTTTTTCTTTTTCCAGTTATTTAAGTGGCAAAATAAGGACAAAAACAGAAAACCAAAATTTTTCAGACAACTTTTTTTTTTCTTTTTTCCCGTTATTTAGGTATAAAATAAGGACAAAAACAGAAAACCAAAATATTTCAAATAACTTTTTTTTCCTTTTTCCTGTTATTTAGGTGCAAAATAAAGACAAAAACAGAAAACCAAAATATTTCAAATAACGTTTTTTTCTTTTTTCCCGTTTTTTAGGTGCAAAATAAGGAAAAAACAGAAAACCAAAATATTTCAAATAACTTTTTTTCTTTTTTCCCGTTTTTTAGGTGCAAAATAAGAAAAAAACAGAAAACCAAAATATTTCAGATAACTTTTTTTTTCTTTTTCCCATTATTTAAGTGGCAAAATAAGGACAAAAACAGAAAACCAAAATATTTCAAATTACTTTTTTTTCTTTTTTCCCGTTTTTTAGGTGCAAAATAAGGAAAAAACAAAAAACCAAAACATTTCAGATAACTTTTTTTTTCCCGTTATTTAAGTGAAAAATAAAGACAAAAAGAGAAAACCAAAATATTCCAGATAACTTTTTTCTACTTTTTTCCCGTTATTTGGGTGTAAAATAAGGACAAAAACAGAAAACCAAAATATTTCAAATAACTTTTTTTTCTTTTTTCCTGTTATTTAGGTGCAAATTAAGGACAAAAACAGAAAACTAAAATATTTCAGATAATTTTTTTTTTCTTTTTTCACGTTTTTTAGGTGCAAAATAAGGAAAAAACAGAATAATAAAATATTTCAGATATCTTTTCTTTTTCCCGTTATTTAGGTGGAAAAATAAGGTCAAAAACAGAAAACCAAAATATTTCAGATAACTTTTTTTTCCTTTTTCCTGTTATTTAAGTGCAAAATAAGGAAAAACAAGAAAACCAAAATATTTCAGATATCTTTTTTTTTCTTTTTCCCGTTATTTAGGTGGCAAAATAAGGACAAAAACAGAAAATCTACATATTTCAGACAACTTTTATTTTTTTCCCCCGTTATTTAGGTGCAAAATAAGGACGAAAACAGAAAACCGAAATATTTCAAATAACTTTTTTTTCTTTTTTCCTGTTATTTAGGTGCAAAATAAGGACAAAAACAGAAAACTAAAATATTTCAGATAACTTGTTTTTTCTTTTTCCCCTTATTTAAGTGGCAAAATAAGGACAAAAACAGAAAACCAAAATATTTCAGATAACTTTTTTTTTCTTTTTTCCGGTTATTTAGTTATAAAATAAGGACAAAACCAGAAAACCAAAATATTTCAAATAACTTTGTTTTCTTTTTTCCTGTTATTTAGGTGCAAAATAAGGACTAAAACAGAAAACCAAAATATTTCAGATAATATTTGTTTTCTTTTTTCCCGTTATTTAGGTGTAATATAAAAAGAAAAGCAGAAATCCAAAATATTTCAGATAACTTTTTTTTCTTTTTTCTGTTATTTAGGTGAAAAATAAGGACAAAAACAGAAAACCAAAATATTTTAAATACCTTTTTTTCTTTTTTCCCGTTATTTAGGTGCAAAATAAGGACAAAAACAGAAAATCAAAATATTTCCAATAACTTTTTTTTCTTTTTTACCGTTTTTTAGGTGAAAAAAAGGAAAAAACAGAAAACCAAAATATTTCAGATAACTTTTTTTTTCTTTTTTCCCGTTATTTAGGTGGCAAAATAAGGACAAAAACAGAAAATCGAAATGTTTCAGACAAATTTTTTTTTCTTTTTTCCCGTTATATAGGTGCAAAATAAGGACGAAAGCAAAAAACCAAAATATTTCAGGTCACTTTTTTTTTCTTTTTTCCCGTTATTTAGGTGCAAAACAAGGACAAAAATGGAAAACCAAAATATTTCAAATAACTTTTTTTTCTTCTTTGCTATTATTTAGCTGCAAAATAAGGACAAAAACCGAAAACTAAAATTTTTCAGATAACTTGTTTTTTCTTTTTTCCGTTATTTAAGTGGCAAAATAAGGACAAAAACAAAAAACCAAAATATTTCATATAACTTTTTTTTGCTTTTTTCCCGTGTTTAGGTGTAAAATAAGGACAAAAACAGAAAACCAAAATATTTCAAAAAACTTTTTTTTCTTTTTTCCTGTTATTTAGGTGCAAAATAAGGACAAAAACAGAAAACCAAAATATTTCAGATAACATTTGTTTTCTTTTTTCCCGTTATTTAGGTGTACAATACGAACAAAAGCAGAAAACAAAATATTTCAGATATCTTTTTTTTTCTTTTTCCCGTTATTTAGGTGGCAAAATAAGGACAAAAACATAAAACCTAAATATTTCAGATAACATATTTTTTCTTTTTCCCGTTATTTAGGTGCAAAATAAGGACGAAAACAGATAACCAAAATATTTCAGATAACTTTTTTTTTCTTTTATCCCGTTATTTAGGTGCAAAACAAGGACAAAAACAGAAAACCTAAATATTTCAGATAACATATTTTTTCTTTTTCCCGTTATTTAGGCATAAAATAAGGACAAAAACAGAAAACCAAAATATTTCAAATAACTTTTTTTTCTTATTTCCCGTTATTTAGGTGCAAAATAAGGACAAAAAAAGAAAACCAAAATATTTTAAATAACTTTTTTTTCTTTTTTCCTGTTATTTAGGTGCAAAATAAGGACAAAAACAGAAAACCAAAATATTTCAAATAACTTTTTTATATTTTTTCCTGTTATTGAGGTGTAAAATAATGACAAAAACAAAAAACCAAAATATTTCAGATAACTTTTTTTTCTTTTACCCGTTATTAAGGTGGCAAAATAAGGACAAAAACCCGTTATTTAAGTGGCAAAATAAGGACAAAAACAGAAAACCAATATATTTCAAATAACTTTTTTTTCTTTTTTCCTGTTATTTAGGTGCAAAATAAGGACAAAAACATAAAACCAAAATATTTCAGATAATTTTTTTTTCTTTTTCCATTATTTAGGTGGCAAAATAAGGACAAAAACAGAAAACCAAAACATTTCAGATAACTTTTTTTTTCCCGTTATTTAAGTGAAAAATAAAGACAAAAAGAGAAAACCAAAATATTCCAGATAACTTTTTTCTACTTTTTTCCCGTTATTTGTGTGTAAAATAAGGACAAAAACAGAAAACCAAAATATTTCAAATAACTTTTTTTTCTTTTTTCCTGTTATTTAGGTGCAAATTAAGGACAAAAACAGAAAACTAAAATAACGACAAAACTAAAATTTTTTTTTCAGATAATTTTTTTTTCTTTTTTCCCGTTATCTAGGTGCAAAATAAGGACAAAAACAGAAAACCAAAATATTTCAAATAACTTTTTTTTCTTTTTTCACGTTTTTTAGGTGCAAAATAAGGAAAAAACAGAATACCAAAATATTTCAGATATCTTTACTTTTTCCCGTTTTTTAAGTGGCAAAATAAGGACAAAAACAGAAAATCAAAATATTTCAGATAACTTTTTTTTCTTTTTTCCCGTTATTTAGGTGCAAAATAAGGACGAAAACAGAAAACCAAAATATTTCAGATAACTTTTTTTTCTTTTATCCCGTTATTTAGGCGCAAAACAAGGACAAAAAAAGAAAACCAAAATATTTCAGATAACATATTCTTTCTTTTTTGCCGTTATTTAGGTGCAAATTAAGGACGAAAACAGAAAACCAACATATTTCAGATAACTTTTTTTTTTCTTTTTTCCCGTTATTTAGGTGCAAAACAAGGACAAAAACAGAAAACCAAAATATTTCAAATAACTTTTTTTTCTTTTTTATCTGAAATATTTTGGTTTTGTGTTTTTGTCCTTATTTTGCACCTAAATAACCAGAAAAAATAAAAAAAAGTTATTTGAAATGATTTAGTTTTCTTTTTTTGTCTTTATTTTGCCACTTAAATAACGGGAAAAAGAAAAAACAAGTTATCTGAAAAATTTTAGTTTTGTGTTTTTGTCCTTATTTTGCACCTAAATAACAGGAAAAAGAAAAAAAAGTTATTTGAAATATTTTGGTTTTCTGTTTTTGTCCTTGTTTTGCACCTAAATAACGGGAAAAAAGAAAAAAAAAGTTATCTGAAATATTTTGGTTTTCTGTTTTTGTCCTTACTTTACACCTAAATAACGGGAAAAAAGAAAAAAAAAGTCATCTGAAATATTTTGGTTTTCTGTTTTTGTCCTTATTTTACACCTATATAACGAAAAAAAGAAAAAACAAGTCATCTGAAAAATTTTAGTTTTCTGTTTTTGTCCTTGTTTTGCACCTAAATCACAGGAAAAAAGAAAAAAAAGTTATTTGCAATATTTTGGTTTTCTGCTTTTGTTCTTATTTTACACCTAAATAACGGGATAAAAGAAAACAAATGTTATCTGAAATATTTTGGTTTTCTGTTTTTGTCCTTATTTTGCACTTAAATAACAGGAAAAAAGAAAAAAAAGTTGTCTGAAATATTTTAGTTTTCTGTTTTTGTCCTTATTTTGCAACTAAATAACAGGAAAAAAGAAAAAAAAGTTATTTGAAATATTTTAGTTTTAATAACGGGAAAAAAGTAGAAAAAAGTTATCTAAAATATTTTGGTTTTCTATTTTTGTCTTTATTTTTCCCTTAAATAACGGGAAGAAAGAAAAAAAAAGTTATCTGAAATATTTTGGTTTTCTGTTTTTGTCATTATTTTACACCTAAATAACGGGAAAAAAGAAAGAAAAAGTTATCTGAAATATTTTGGTTTTCTGTTTTTGTCCTTAATTTGCACCTAGATAACGGGAAAAAAGAAAAAAAAGTTATCTGAAATATTTTGGTTTTCTGCTTTTGTTCTTATTTTACACCTAAATAACTGGAAAAAAGAAAAAAAAAGTTATCTGAAATGTTTTGGTTTTCTGTTTTTGTCCTTATTTTGCCACCTAAATAACGGAAAAAGAAAAAAAAAGTTATCTGAAATATTTTAGTTTTCTGTTTTTGTCGTTATTTTGCACTTAAATAACAGGAAAAAAGAAAAAAAAGTTATTTGAAATCTTTTGGTTTTCTGTTTTTGTCCTTGTTTCGCACCTAAATAACGGGAAAAAAGAAAAAAAAAAGTTATCTGAAATATGTTGGTTTTCTGTTTTCGTCCTTATTTTGCACCTAAATAACGACAAAAAAGAAAGAATATGTTATCTGAAATATTTTGGTTTTCTTTTTTTGTCCTTGTTTTGCACCTAAATAACGGGATAAAAGAAAAAAAAGTTATCTGAAATATTTTGGTTTTCTGTTTTCGTCCTTATTTTGCACCTAAATAACGGGAAAAAAGAAAAAAAAGTTATCTGAAATATTTTGATTTTCTGTTTTTGTCCTTATTTTGCCACCTAAATAACGGGAAAAAGAAAAGATATCTGAAATATTTTGGTATTCTGTTTTTTTCCTTATTTTGCACCTAAAAAACGTGAAAAAAGAAAAAAAAAGTTATTTGAAATATTTTGGTTTTCTGTTTTTGTCCTTATTTTGCACCTAAATAACAGGAAAAAAGAAAAAAAAAGTTATCTGAAATATTTTGGTTTTCTGTTTTTGTCCTTATTTTACACACAAATAACGGGAAAAAAGTAGAAAAAAGTTATCTGGAATATTTTGGTTTTCTCTTTTTGTCTTTATTTTTCACTTAAATAACGGGAAAAAAAAAGTTATCTGAAATGTTTTGGTTTTCTGTTTTAGTCCTTATTTTGCCACCTTAATAACGGGTAAAAGAAAAAAAAATTATCTGAAATATTTTGGTTTTCTGTTTTTGTCATTATTTTACACCTCAATAACAGGAAAAAAGATAAAAAAGTTATTTGAAATATTTTGGTTTTCTGTTTTTGTCCTTATTTTGCAACTAAATAACAGGAAAGAAGAAAAAAAAGTTATTTGAAATATTTTAGTTTTAATAACGGGAAAAAAGTAGAAAAAAGTTATCTAAAATATTTTGGTTTTCTATTTTTGTCTTTATTTTGTTATTTAAGTGCAAAATAACGACAAAAACAGAAAACTAAAATATTTCAGATAACTTTTTTTTTCCTTTTCCGTTATTTAGGTGGCAAAATAAGGACAAAAACAGAAAATCAAAACATTTCAGATAACTTTTTTTTTCTTTTTTCCCGTTATTTAGGTGTAAAATAATGACAAAAACAGAAAACCAAAATATTTCAGATAACTTTTTTTTTGTTTTTTCCCGTTATTTAAGGGAAAAATAAAGACAAAAATAGAAAACCAAAATATTTTAGATAACTTTTTTCTACTTTTTTCCCGTTATTAAAACTAAAATATTTCAAATAACTTTTTTTTTTTTTCCTGTTATTTAGTTGCAAAATAAGGACAAAAACAGAAAACCAAATTATTTCAAATAACTTTTTTATCTTTTTTCCTGTTATTGAGGTGTAAAATAATGACAAAAACAGAAAACCAAAATATTTCAGATAATTTTTTTTTCTTTTACCCGTTATTAAGGTGGCAAAATAAGGACAAAAACCCGTTATTTAAGTGGCAAAATAAGGACAAAAACAGAAAACCAAAATATTTCAAATAACTTTTTTTTCTTTTTTCCTGTTATTTAGGTGCAAATTAAGGACAAAAACAGAAAACTAAAATATTTCAGATAATTTTTTTTTCTTTTTTCCCGTTATCTAGGTGCAAAATAAGGACAAAAACAGAAAACCAAAATATTTCAAATAACTTTTTTTTTCTTTTTTCACGTTTTTTAGGTGCAAAATAAGGAAAAAACAGAATACCAAAATATTTCAGATATCTTTTCTTTTTCCCGTTATTTAGGTGGCAAAATAAGGACCAAAACAGAAAATCAAAATATTTCAGATAACTTTTTTTTCTTTTTTCCCGTTATTTAGGTGCAAAATAAGGACGAAAACAGTAAACCAAAATATTTCAGATAACTTTTTTTTCTTTTATCCCGTTATTTAGGTGCAAAACAAGGACAAAAAAAGAAAACCAAAATATTTCAGATAACATATTCTTTCTTTTTTGCCGTTATTTAGGTGCAAAATAAGGACGAAAACAGAAAACCAACATATTTCAGATAACTTTTTTTTTTCTTTTTTCCCGTTATTTAGGTGCAAAACAAGGACAAAAACAGAAAACCAAAATATTTCAAATAACTTTTTTTTCTTTTTTCCTGTTATTTAAGTGCAAAATAGCGACAAAAACAGAAAACTAAAATATTTCAGATAACTTTTTTTTTCTTTTTTCCCGTTATTAAGGTGTAAAATAATGACAAAAACAGAAAACCAAAATATTTCAGATAACTTTTTTTTTTCTTTTTTCCCATTATTTAAGTGGCAAAATAAGGACAAACACAGAAAACCAAAATATTTCAAATAACTTTTTTTTATTTTTTCTTGTTATTTAGGTGCAAAATAAGGACAAAAACACAAAACCAAAATATTTCAGTTAACATTTGTTTTCTTTTTTCCCGTTATTTAGCTGCAAAGTAAGGACAAAAACAGAAAACTAAAATTTTTCAGATAACTTGTTTTTTCTTTTTCCAGTTATTTAAGTGGCAAAATAAGGACAAAAACAGAAAACCAAAATATTTCAGACAACTTTTTTTTTCTTTTTTCCCGTTATTTAGGTATAAGATAAGGACAAAAATAGAAAACCAAAATATTTCAAATAACTTTTTTTTCTTTTTTCCTGTTATTTAGGTGCAAAATAAGGACAAAAACAAAAAACCAAAATATTTCAAATAACATTTGTTTTCTTTTTTCCCGTTATTTACGTGTAAAATAAGAACAAAAGCAGAAAATCAAAATATTTCAAAATATTTATATTATTACTTTTTTTCTATTTTTCCTGTTATTTACGTGCAAAATAAGGACAAAAACAGAAAACCAAATTATTTCAATTAACTTTTTTTTATTTTTTCTTGTTATTTATGTGCAAAATAAGGACAAATACACAAAACCAAAATATTTCAGTTAACATTTGTTTTCTTTTTTCCCGTTATTTAGGTGCAAAGTAAGGACAAAAACAGAAAACCAAAATATTTCAGACAACTTTTTTTTTCTTTTTTCCCGTTATTTAGGTAAAAAATAAGGACAAAAACAGAAAACCAAAATATTTCAAATAACTTTTTTTTCCTTTTTCCTGTTATTTAGGTACAAAATAACGACAAAAACAGAAAACTAAAATATTTTAGATAACTTGTTTTTTCTTTTTCCCATTATTTAAGTGGCAAAATAAGGACAAACACAGAAAACCAAAATATTTCAAATAACTTTTTTTTCTTTTTTCCTGTTATTTAGGTGCAAAATAAGGACAAAAACAAAAAACCAAAATATTTCAAATAACATTTGTTTTCTTTTTTCCCGTTATTTACGTGTAAAATAAGAACAAAAGCAGAAAATCAAAATATTTCAAAATATTTATATTATTACTTTTTTTTCTCTTTTTCCTGTTATTTAGGTGCAAAATAAGGACAAAAACAGAAAACCAAAATATTTCAAATAACTTTTTTTCTTTTTTGCCGTTTTTTAGGTGCAAAATAAGAAAAAAACAGAAAACCAAAATATTTCAGATAACTTTTTTTTTCTTTTTCCCATTATTTAAGTGGCAAAATAAGGACAAAAACAGAAAACCAAATTATTTCAAATAACTTTTTTTATTTTTTTCTTGTTATTTAGGTGCAAAATAAGGAAAAAAACACAAAACCAAAATATTTCAGTTAACATTTGTTTTCTTTTTTCCCGTTATTTAGGTGCAAAGTAAGGACAAAAACAGAAAACTAAAATTTTTCAGATAACTTTTTTTTTCCTTTTCCGTTATTTAGGTGGCAAAATAAGGACAAAAACAGAAAATCAAAACATTTCAGATAACTTTTTTTTTCTTTTTTCCCGTTATTTAGGTGTAAAATAATGAGAAAAACAGAAAACCAAAATATTTCAGATAATTTTTTTTTCTTTTACCCGTTATTAAGGTGGCAAAATAAGGACAAAAACCCGTTATTTAAGTGGCAAAATAAGGACAAAAACAGAAAACCAAAATATTTCAAATAACTTTTTTTTCTTTTTTCCTGTTATTTAGGTGCAAATTAAGGACAAAAACAGAAAACTAAAATATTTCAGATAATTTTTTTTTCTTTTTTCCCGTTATCTAGGTGCAAAATAAGGACAAAAACAGAAAACCAAAATATTTCAAATAACTTTTCTTTTTCCCGTTATTTAGGTGGGAAAATAAGGACAAAAACAGAAAATCAAAATATTTCAGATAACTTTTTTTTCTTTTTTCCCGTTATTTAGGTGCAAAATAAGGACGAAAACAGTAAACCAAAATATTTCAGATAACTTTTTTTTCTTTTATCCCGTTATTTAGGTGCAAAACAAGGACAAAAAAAGAAAACCAAAATATTTCAGATAACATATTCTTTCTTTTTTGCCGTTATTTAGGTGCAAAATAAGGACGAAAACAGAAAACCAACATATTTCAGATAACTTTTTTTTTTCTTTTTTCCCGTTATTTAGGTGCAAAACAAGGACAAAAACAGAAAACCAAAATATTTCAAATAACTTTTTTTTCTTTTTTCCTGTTATTTAAGTGCAAAATAGCGACAAAAACAGAAAACTAAAATATTTCAGATAACTTTTTTTTTCTTTTTCCGTTATTTAGGTGGCAAAATAAGGACAAAAACAGAAAATCAAAACATTTCAGATAACTTTTTTTTTCTTTTTTCCCGTTATTAAGGTGTAAAATAATGACAAAAACAGAAAACCAAAATATTTCAGATAACTTTTTTTTTCTTTTTTCCCATTATTTAAGTGGCAAAATAAGGACAAACACAGAAAACCAAAATATTTCAAATAACTTTTTTTTATTTTTTCTTGTTATTTAGGTGCAAAATAAGGACAAAAACACAAAACCAAAATATTTCAGTTAACATTTGTTTTCTTTTTTCCCGTTATTTAGCTGCAAAGTAAGGACAAAAACAGAAAACTAAAATTTTTCAGATAACTTGTTTTTTCTTTTTCCAGTTATTTAAGTGGCAAAATAAGGACAAAAACAGAAAACCAAAATATTTCAGACAACTTTTTTTTTCTTTTTTCCCGTTATTTAGGTATAAGATAAGGACAAAAACAGAAAACCAAAATATTTCAAATAACTTTTTTTTCGTTTTTCCTGTTATTTAGGTGCAAAATAAGGACAAAAACAAAAAACCAAAATATTTCAAATAACTTTTTTTCTTTTTTGCCGTTTTTTAGGTGCAAAATAAGAAAAAAACAGAAAACCAAAATATTTCAGATAACTTTTTTTTTCTTTTTCCCATTATTTAAGTGGCAAAATAAGGACAAAAACAGAAAACCAAATTATTTCAGACAACTTTTTTTTTCTTTTTTCCCGTTATTTAGGTGCAAAACAAGGACAAAAACAGAAAACCAAAACATTTCAAATAACTTTTTTTTCTTTTTTCCTGTTATTTAAGTGCAAAATAGCGACAAAAACAGAAAACTAAAATATTTCAGATAACTTTTTTTCTTTTTTGCCGTTTTTTAGGTGCAAAATAAGAAAAAAACAGAAAACCAAAATATTTCAGATAACTTTTTTTTTCTTTTTCCCATTATTTAAGTGGCAAAATAAGGACAAAAACAGAAAACCAAATTATTTCAGACAACTTTTTTTTTCTTTTTTCCCGTTATTTAGGTGCAAAACAAGGACAAAAACAGAAAACCAAAATATTTCAAATAACTTTTTTTCTTTTTTGCCGTTTTTTAGGTGCAAAATAAGAAAAAAACAGAAAACCAAAATATTTCAGATAACTTTTTTTTTCTTTTTCCCATTATTTAAGTGGCAAAATAAGGACAAAAACAGAAAACCAAATTATTTCAGACAACTTTTTTTTTCTTTTTTCCCGTTATTTAGGTGCAAAACAAGGACAAAAACAGAAAACCAAAATATTTCAAATAACTTTTTTTCTTTTTTGCCGTTTTTTAGGTGCAAAATAAGAAAAAAACAGAAAACCAAAATATTTCAGATAACTTTTTTTTTCTTTTTCCCATTATTTAAGTGGCAAAATAAGGACAAAAACAGAAAACAAATTATTTCAGACAACTTTTTTTTTCTTTTTTCCCGTTATTTAGGTGCAAAACAAGGACAAAAACAGAAAACCAAAATATTTCAAATAACTTTTTTTCTTTTTTGCCGTTTTTTAGGTGCAAAATAAGAAAAAAACAGAAAACCAAAATATTTCAGATAACTTTTTTTTTCTTTTTCCCATTATTTAAGTGGCAAAATAAGGACAAAAACAGAAAACCAAATTATTTCAGACAACTTTTTTTTTCTTTTTTCCCGTTATTTAGGTGCAAAGTAAGGACAAAAACAGAAAACTAAAATTTTTCAGATAACTTGTTTTTTCTCTTTCCAGTTATTTAAGTGGCAAAATAAGGACAAAAACAGAAAACCAAAATATTTCAGACAACTTTTTTTTTCTTTTTTCCCGTTATTTAGGTAAAAAATAAGGACAAAAACAGAAAACCAAAATATTTCAAATAACATTTTTTCTTTTTTGCCGTTTTTTAGGTGCAAAATAAGAAAAAAACAGAAAACCAAAATATTTCAGATAACTTTTTTTTTCTTTTTCCCATTATTTAAGTGGCAAAATAAGGACAAAAACAGAAAACCAAATTATTTCAGACAACTTTTTTTTTCTTTTTTCCCGTTATTTAGGTAAAAAATAAGGACAAAAACAGAAAATCAAAACATTTCAGATAACTTTTTTTTTCTTTTTTCCCGTTATTAAGGTGTAAAATAATGACAAAAACAGAAAACCAAAATATTTCAGATAACTTTTTTTTTCTTTTTTCCCATTATTTAAGTGGCAAAATAAGAACAAAAGCAGAAAATCAAAATATTTCAAAATATCTATATTATTACTTTTTTTTCTATTTTTCCTGTTATTTACGTGCAAAATAAGGACAAAAACACAAAACCAAAATATTTCAGTTAACATTTGTTTTCTTTTTTCCCGTTATTTAGGTGCAAAGTAAGGACAAAAACAGAAAACTAAAATTTTTCAGATAACTTGTTTTTTCTCTTTCCAGTTATTTAAGTGGCAAAATAAGGACAAAAACAGAAAACCAAAATATTTCAGACAACTTTTTTTTTCTTTTTTCCCGTTATTTAGGTACAAAATAACGACAAAAACAGAAAACTAAAATATTTTAGATAACTTGTTTTTTCTTTTTCCCATTATTTAAGTGGCAAAATAAGGACAAACACAGAAAACCAAAATATTTCAAATAACTTTTTTTTCTTTTTTCCTGTTATTTAGGTGCAAAATAAGGACAAAAACAAAAACCCAAAATATTTCAAATAACATTTGTTTTCTTTTTTCCCGTTATTTACGTGTAAAATAAGAACAAAAGCAGAAAATCAAAATATTTCAAAATATTTATATTATTACTTTTTTTTCTCTTTTTCCTGTTATTTAGGTGCAAAATAAGGACAAAAACACAAAACCAAAATATTTCAAATAACTTTTTTTCTTTTTTGCCGTTTTTTAGGTGCAAAATAAGAAAAAAACAGAAAACCAAAATATTTCAGATAACTTTTTTTTTCTTTTTCCCATTATTTAAGTGGCAAAATAAGGACAAAAACAGAAAACCAAATTATTTCAAATAACTTTTTTTATTTTTTTCTTGTTATTTAGGTGCAAAATAAGGACAAAAACACAAAACCAAAATATTTCAGTTAACATTTGTTTTCTTTTTTCCCGTTATTTAGGTGCAAAGTAAGGACAAAAACAGAAAACTAAAATTTTTCAGATAACTTGTTTTTTCTTTTTCCAGTTATTTAAGTGGCAAAATAAGGACAAAAACAGAAAACCAAAATATTTCAGACAACTTTTTTTCTTTTTTCCCGTTTTTTAGGTGCAAAATAAGAAAACAACAGAAAACCAAAATATTTCAGATAACTTTTTTTTTCTTTTTCCCATTATTTAAGTGGCAAAATAAGGACAAAAACAGAAAACCAAAATATTTCAAATTACTTTTTTTTCTTTTTTCCCGTTTTTTAGGTGCAAAATAAGGAAAAAACAGAAAACCAAAATATTCCAGATATCTTTTTTTTATCTTTTTCCCGTTATTTAGGTGGCAAAATAAGGACAAAAACAGAAAACCAAAATATTTCAGACAACTTTTTTTTCTTTTTTCCTGTTATTTAAGTGCAAAATAAGGACAAAAACAGAAAACCAAAATATTTCAGATAACATTTGTTTTCTTTTATCCCGTTATTTAGGTGTAAAATAAGAACAAAAGCAGAAAACTTTTTTTTCTTTTTTCCTGTGATTTAGGTGCAAAACAAGGACAAAAACAGAAAACTAAAATATTTCAGATGACTTTTTTTTTCTTTTTTCCCGTTATTTAGGTGTAAAGTAAGGACAAAACAGAAAACCAAAATTTTTCAGATGACTTGTTTTTTCTTTTTTTCGTTATATAGGTGTAAAATAAGGACAAAAACAGAAAACCAAAATATTTCAGATGACTTTTTTTTTCTTTTTTCCCGTTATTTAGGTGTAAAGTAAGGACAAAACAGAAAACCAAAATATTTCAGATAACTTTTTTTTTCTTTTTTCCCGTTATTTAGGTGCAAAACAAGGACAAAAACAGAAAACCAAAATATTTCAAATACCTTTTTTTTCTTTTTTCCTGTTATTTAGGTGCAAAATAAGGACAAAAACACAAAACTAAAATTTTTCAGATAACTTGTTTTTTCTTTTTCCCGTTATTTAAGTGGCAAAATAAGGACAAAAAAAGAAAACCAAATTATTTCAAATAACTTTTTTTTATTTTTTCTGGTTATTTAGGTGCAAAATAAGGACAAAAACACAAAACCAAAATATTTCAGATAACATTTGTTTTCTTTTTTCCCGTTATTTAGGTGCAAAGTAAGGACAAAAACAGAAAACTAAAATTTTTCAGATAACTTGTTTTTTCTTTTTTCCTGTGATTTAGGTGCAAAACAAGGACAAAAACAGAAAACAAAAATATTTCAGATAACTTCCCGTTATTTAGGTGGCAAAATAAGGACAAAAACAGAAAATCAAAGTAATTCAAATAACTTTTTTTTCTTTTTTTCCCGTTATTTAGGTGCAAAATAAGGACAAAAAAAGAAAACCAAAATATTTTAAATAACTTTTTTTCTTATTTCCCGTTATTTAGATGTAAAATAAGCACAAAAACAGAAAACCAAAATATTTCAGATAACTTTTTTTTTCTTTTTTCCCGTTATTTAGGTGCAAAATAAGCACGACAACAGAAAACCAAAATATTTCAGATAACTTTTTTTTTCTTTTATCCCGTTAGTTAGGTGCAAAACTAGAACAAAAACAGAAAACCAAAATATTTCATATAACTTTTTTTTCTTTTTTCCTGTTATTTAGGTGCAAAATAAGGACAAAAACACAAAACTAAAATTTTTCAGATAACTTGTTTGTTCTCTTACCCGTTATTTAGGTGGCAAAGTAAGGACAAAAACAGAAACCCAAAATATTTCAGATAACTTTTTTTTTCTTTTTTCCCGTTATTTAGGGGCAAAATAAGGACAAAAACAGAAAACCAAAATATTTCAAATAACTTTTTTTTTTTTTCCAGTTTTTTAGGTGCAAAATGAGGACAAAAACAGAATACCAAAATATTTCAGATAACTTTTTTTTCTTTTTTCCCGTTATTTAGGTGCAAAATAAGCACGACAGCAGAAAACCAAAATATTTCAGATAACTTTTGTTTTCTTTTATCCCGTTAGTTAGGTGCAAAACTAGAACAAAAACAGAAAACCAAAATATTTCATATAACTTTTTTTTCTTTTTTCCTGTTATTTAGGTGCAAACTAAGGACAAAAACAGAAATGGAAAATATTTCAGATAACTTTCTTTTCTTTTTTCCTGTTATTTAGGTGCAAAATAAGGACAAAAACAGAAAACTAAAATTTTTCAGAGGACTTGTTTTTTTTTTTTGTTATTTAAGTGGCAATATAAGGACAAAAACAGAAAACCAAAATATTTCAGAAAACTTTTTTTTCTTTTTTCCTGTTATTTAGGTGCAAAATAAGCACGACAACAGAAAACCAAAATATTTCAGATAACTTTTTTTTTCTTTTATCCCGTTAGTTAGGTGCAAAACTAGAACAAAAACAGAAAACCAAAATATTTCATATAACTTTTTTTTCTTTTTTCCTGTTATTTAGGTGCAGAATAAGGACAAAAACAGAAAATAAGGACGAAAACAGAAAACCAAAATATTTCAAATAACTTTTTTTTCTTTTTTCCAGTTTTTTAGGTGCAAAATGAGGACAAAAACAGAAAACCAAAATATTTCAGATAACTTTTTTTTCTTTTTTCCCATTATTTAGGTGCAAAATAAGCACGACAACAGAAAACCAAAATATTTCAGATAACTTTTTTTTTCTTTTATCCCGTTAGTTAGGTGCAAAACTAGAACAAAAACAGAAAACCAAAATATTTCATATAACTTTTTTTTCTTTTTTCCTGTTATTTAGGTGCAGAATAAGGACAAAAACAGAAAACCAAAATATTTCAGATAACTTTTTTTTCTTTTTTCC
>OZ010647.1:25389529-25496151 GCA_963932195.1 Empis livida | reverse complement strand
TCTTATTTTGCCACCTAAATAACGGGAAAAATAAAAGATATCTGAAATATTTTGGTTTTCTGTTTTTGTCCTTATTTTGTCACTTAAGTAACGGGTTTTTGTCTTTATTTTGCCACCTTAATAACGGGAAAAAGAAAAAAAAGTTATCTGAAATATTTTGGTTTTCTGTTTTTGTCCTTATTTTGCACCTAAATAACAGGAAAAAAGAAAAAAAAGTAATTGGAAATATTTTGGTTTTCTGTTTTTGTCCATATTTTGCACCTAAATAACGGGAAAAAGCAAAAAAAAGTTATATGAAATATTTTGGTTTTCTGTTTTGTCCTTATTTTGCCACTTAAATAACGGAAAAAGAAAAAACAAGTTATCTGAAAAATTTTAGTTTTCTGTTTTTGTCCTTATTTTGCACTTAAATAACAGCAAAAAAGAAAAAAAAGTTATTTGAAATATTTTGGTTTTCCGTTTTTGCCGTTGTTTTGCACCTAAATAACGGGAAAAAAGAAAAAAAAAGTTATCTGAAATATTTTGGTTTTTTGCTTTCGTCCTTATTTTGCACCTATATAACGGGAAAAAAGAAAAAAACAGTTGTCTGAAATATTTCGATTTTCTGTTTTAGTCCTTATTTTGCCACCCAAATAACGGGAAAAAAAGAAAAAAAAAGTTATCTGAAATATTTTGGTTTTCTGTTTTTTCCTTATTTTCACCTAAAAAACGGTAAAAAAGAAAAAAAAGTTATTTGAAATATTTTGATTTTCTGTTTTTGTCCTTATTTTGCACCGAAATAACAGGAAAAAAGAAAAAAAGGTATTTGAAATATTTTGGTTTGCTGTTTTTGTCCTTATTTTGCACCTAAATAACGGGAAAAAGCAAAAAAAAAGATATCTGAAATATTTTGGTTTTCTGTTTTTTCCTTATTTTGCGACCTAAATAACGGAAAAAGAAAAAAAAAAGTTATCTGAAATATTTTGGTTTTCTGTGTTTGTCCTTATTTTGCACCTAAATAACAGGAAAAAAGAAAAAAAAGTTATTTGAAATATTTTGGTTTTCTGTTTTTGTCCTTATTTTGCCACCTAAATAACGGGAAAAAGCAAAAAAAAAGATATCTGAAATATTTTGGTTTTCTGTTTTTTCCTTATTTTGCACCTAAAAAATGGGAAAAAGCAAAAAAAAAGATATCTGAAATATTTTAGTTTTCTGTTTTTGTCCTTATTTTGCAACTAAATAACAGGAAAAAAGCAAAAAAAAGTTATTTGAAATATTTTGGTTTTCTGTTTTTGTCCTTATTTTACACCTAACTAACGGGAAAAAGAAAAAAAAAAGTTAACTGAAATATTTTGGTTTTCTGTTTACGTCCTTATTTTGCACCTAAATAACGGGAAAAAAGAAAAAAAAATTATCTGAAATATTTTGGGTTTCTGTGTTTGTCCTTATTTTGCACCTAAATAACAGGAAAAAAGAAAAAAAAGTTATTTGAAATATTTTGGTTTTCTGTTTTTGTCCTTATTTTGCCACATAAATAACGGGAAAAAGCAAAAAAAAAGATATCTGAAATATTTTGGTTTTCTGTTTTTTCCTTATTTTGCACCTAAAAAATGGGAAAAAGCAAAAAAAAAGATATCTGAAATATTTTAGTTTTCTGTTTTTGTCCTTATTTTGCAACTAAATAGCAGGAAAAAAGAAAAAAAAGTTATTTGAAATATTTTGGTTTTCTGTTTTTGTCCTTATTTTACACCTAACTAACGGGAAAAAGAAAAAAAAAAGTTATCTGAAATATTTTGGTTTTCTGTTTACGTCCTTATTTTGCACCTAAATAACGGGAAAAAAGAAAAAAAAAGTTGTCTGAAATATTTCGATTTTCTGTTTTAGTCCTTATTTTGCCACCTAAATAAAGGGATAAAAGAAAAAAAAAGTTCTCTGAAATATTTTGGTTTCCTGTTTTCGTCCTTATTTTGCACCTAAATAACGGGAAAAAAGAAAAAAAATTATCTGAAATATTTTGATTTTCTGTTTTTGTCCTTATTTTGCCACCTAAATAACGGGAAAAATAAAAGATATCTGAAATATTTTGGTTTTCTGTTTTTGTCCTTATTTTGTCACTTAAGTAACGGGTTTTTGTCTTTATTTTGCCACCTTAATAACGGGAAAAAGAAAAAAAAGTTATCTGAAATATTTTGGTTTTCTGTTTTTGTCATTATTTTACACCTCAATAACATGAAAAAAGATAAAAAAGTTATTTTAAATATTTTGGTTTTCTGTTTTTGTCCTTATTTTACACCTAAATAACGGCAAAAAAGGAAAGAAAAGTTATCTGAAATATTTTGGTTTTCTGTTTTTGTCTTTATTTTTCACTTAAATAGCTGGAAAAGAGAGAGAAAAAGTTATCTGAAATATTTTGGTTTTCTGTTTTTGTCCTTATTTTGCACCTAAATAACGGGAAAAAAGAAAAGAAAAGTTATCTGAATTATTTTGGTTTTCTGGTTTTGTCTTTATTTTGCACTTAAATAACGGGAAAAGAGAAAAAAAAAGTTATCTGAATTATTTAGATTTCCTGTTTTTGTCCTCATTTTGCCATCTAAATAACGGGAAAAAGAAAAAAAAAGTTATCTGAAATATTTTGCTTTCCGCTTTTGTTCTTATTTTACACCTAAATAACGGGCAAAAAGAAAACAAATGTTATCTGAAATATTTTGGTTTTCTGTTTTTGTCCTTATTTTGCACCTAAATAACAGGAAAAAAGAAAAAAAAGTAATTGGAAATATTTTGGTTTTCTGTTTTTGTCCTTATTTTGCACCTAAATAACGGGAAAAAGCAAAAAAAAGTTATATGAAATATTTTGGTTTTCTGTTTTGTCCTTATTTTGCCACTTAAATAACGGAAAAAAGAAAAAACAAGTTATCTGAAAAATTTTAGTTTTCTGTTTTTGTCCTTATTTTGCACTTAAATAACAGCAAAAAAGAAAAAAAAGTTATTTGAAATATTTTGGTTTTCCGTTTTTGCCGTTGTTTTGCACCTAAATAACGGGAAAAAAGAAAAAAAAAGTTGTCTGAAATATTTCGATTTTCTGTTTTAGTCCTTATTTTGCCACCTAAATAACGGGAAAAAAGAAAAAAAAAGTTATCTGAAATATTTTGGTTTTCTGTTTTTTCCTTATTTTCACCTAAAAAACGGTAAAAAAGAAAAAAAAGTTATTTGAAATATTTTGATTTTCTGTTTTTGTCCTTATTTTGCACCGAAATAACGGGAAAAAAGAAAAAAAGGTATTTGAAATATTTTGGTTTTCTGTTTTTGTCCTTATTTTGCACCTAAATAACGGGAAAAAGCAAAAAAAAAGATATCTGAAATATTTTGGTTTTCTGTTTTTTCCTTATTTTGCGACCTAAATAACGGAAAAAGAAAAAAAAAGTTATCTGAAATATTTTGGTTTTCTGTGTTTGTCCTTATTTTGCACCTAAATAACAGGAAAAAAGAAAAAAAAGTTATTTGAAATATTTTGGTTTTCTGTTTTTGTCCTTATTTTGCCACCTAAATAACGGGAAAAAGCAAAAAAAAAGATATCTGAAATATTTTGGTTTTCTGTTTTTTCCTTATTTTGCACCTAAAAAATGGGAAAAAGCAAAAAAAAAGATATCTGAAATATTTTAGTTTTCTGTTTTTGTCCTTATTTTGCAACTAAATAACAGGAAAAAAGAAAAAAAGTTATTTGAAATATTTTGGTTTTCTGTTTTTGTCCTTATTTTACACCTAACTAACGGGAAAAAGAAAAAAAAAAGTTATCTGAAATATTTTGGTTTTCTGTTTACGTCCTTATTTTGCACCTAAATAACGGGAAAAAAGAAAAAAAAATTATCTGAAATATTTTGGGTTTCTGTGTTTGTCCTTATTTTGCACCTAAATAACAGGAAAAAAGAAAAAAAAGTTATTTGAAATATTTTGGTTTTCTGTTTTTGTCCTTATTTTGCCACCTAAATAACGGGAAAAAGCAAAAAAAAAGATATCTGAAATATTTTGGTTTTCTGTTTTTTCCTTATTTTGCACCTAAAAAATGGGAAAAAGCAAAAAAAAAGATATCTGAAACATTTTAGTTTTCTGTTTTTGTCCTTATTTTGCAACTAAATAACAGGAAAAAAGAAAAAAAAGTAATTTGAAATATTTTGGTTTTCTGTTTTTGTCCTTATTTTACACCTAACTAACGGGAGAAAAGAAAAAAAAAAGTTATCTGAAATATTTTGGTTTTCTGTTTACGTCCTTATTTTGCACCTAAATAACGGGAAAAAAGAAAAAAAAATTATCTGAAATATTTTGGTTTTCTGTTTTTGTCATTATTTTACACCTCAATAACATGAAAAAAGATAAAAAAGTTATTTGAAATATTTTGGTTTTCTGTTTTTGTCCTTATTTTACACCTAAATAACGGCAAAAAAGGAAAGAAAAGTTATCTGAAATATTTTGGTTTTTTGCTTTCGTCCTTATTTTGCACCTATATAACGGGAAAAAAGAAAAAAAAAGTTGTCTGAAATATTTCGATTTTCTGTTTTAGTCCTTATTTTGCCACCTAAATAACGGGAAAAAAGAAAAAAAAAGTTATCTGAAATATTTTGGTTTTCTGTTTTTTCCTTATTTTCACCTAAAAAACGGTAAAAAAGAAAAAAAAGTTATTTGAAATATTTTGATTTTCTGTTTTTGTCCTTATTTTGCACCGAAATAACGGGAAAAAAGAAAAAAAGGTATTTGAAATATTTTGGTTTTCTGTTTTTGTCCTTATTTTGCACCTAAATAACGGGAAAAAGCAAAAAAAAAGATATCTGAAATATTTTGGTTTTTTGTTTTTTCCTTATTTTGCGACCTAAATAACGGAAAAAGAAAAAAAAAGTTATCTGAAATATTTTGGTTTTCTGTGTTTGTCCTTATTTTGCACCTAAATAACAGGAAAAAAGAAAAAAAAGTTATTTGAAATATTTTGGTTTTCTGTTTTTGTCCTTATTTTGCCACCTAAATAACGGGAAAAAGCAAAAAAAAAGATATCTGAAATATTTTGGTTTTCTGTTTTTTCCTTATTTTGCACCTAAAAAATGGGAAAAAGCAAAAAAAAAAGATATCTGAAATATTTTAGTTTTCTGTTTTTGTCCTTATTTTGCAACTAAATAACAGGAAAAAAGAAAAAAAAGTTATTTGAAATATTTTGGTTTTCTGTTTTTGTCCTTATTTTACACCTAACTAACGGGAAAAAGAAAAAAAAAAGTTATCTGAAATATTTTGGTTTTCTGTTTACGTCCTTATTTTGCACCTAAATAACGGGAAAAAAGAAAAAAAAATTATCTGAAATATTTTGGTTTTCTGTTTTTGTCATTATTTTACACCTCAATAACATGAAAAAAGATAAAAAAGTTTTTTGAAATATTTTGGTTTTCTGTTTTTGTCCTTATTTTACACCTAAATAACGGCAAAAAAGGAAAGAAAATTTATTTGAAATATTTTGATTTTCTGTTTTTGTCTTTATTTTTCACTTAAATAGCTGGAAAAGAGAGAGAAAAAGTTATCTGAAATATTTTGGTTTTCTGTTTTTGTCCTTATTTTGCACCTAAATAACGGGAAAAAAGAAAAGAAAAGTTATCTGAATTATTTTGGTTTTCTGGTTTTGTCTTTATTTTGCACTTAAATAACGGGAAAAAAGAAAAAAAAAGTTATCTGAATTATTTAGATTTTCTGTTTTTGTCCTCATTTTGCCATCTAAATAACAGGAAAAAGAAAAAAAAAGATATCTGAAATATTTTGCTTTCCGATTTTGTTCTTATTTTACACCTAAATAACGGGAAAAAAGAAAACAAATGTTATCTGAAATATTTTGGTTTTCTGTTTTTGTCCTTATTTTGCACCTAAATAACAGGAAAAAAGAAAAAAAAGTAATTGGAAATATTTTGGTTTTCTGTTTTTGTCCTTATTTTGCACCTAAATAACGGGAAAAAGCAAAAAAAAGTTATATGAAATATTTTGGTTTTCTGTTTTGTCCTTATTTTGCCACTTAAATAACAGAAAAAAGAAAAAACAAGTTATCTGAAAAATTTTAGTTTTCTGTTTTTGTCCTTATTTTGCACTTAAATAACAGCAAAAAAGAAAAAAAAGTTATTTGAAATATTTTGGTTTTCCGTTTTTGCCGTTGTTTTGCACCTAAATAACGGGAAAAAAGAAAAAAAAAGTTATCTGAAATATTTTGGTTTTTTGCTTTCGTCCTTATTTTGCACCTATATAACGGGAAAAAAGAAAAAAAAAGTTGTCTGAAATATTTCGATTTTCTGTTTTAGTCCTTATTTTGCCACATAAATAACGGGAAAAAAGAAAAAAAAAGCTATCTGAAATATTTTGGTTTTCTGTTTTTTCCTTATTTTCACCTAAAAAACGGTAAAAAAGAAAAAAAATTTATTTGAAATATTTTGATTTTCTGTTTTTTGTCCTTATTTTGCACCGAAATAACGGGAAAAAAGAAAAAAAGGTATTTGAAATATTTTGGTTTTCTGTTTTTGTCCTTATTTTGCACCTAAATAACGGGAAAAAGCAAAAAAAAAGATATCTGAAATATTTTGGTTTTCTGTTTTTTCCTTATTTTGCCACCCAAATAACGGAAAAAAAAAAAAGTTATCTGAAATATTTTGGTTTTCTGTGTTTGTCCTTATTTTGCACCTAAATACCAGGAAAAAAGAAAAAAAAGTTATTTGAAATATTTTGGTTTTCTGTTTTTGTTCTTATTTTGCCACCTAAATAACGGGAAAAAGCAAAAAAAAAGATATCTGAAATATTTTGGTTTTCTGTTTTTTCCTTATTTTGCACCTAAAAAATGGGAAAAAGCAAAAAAAAAAGATATCTGAAATATTTTAGTTTTCTGTTTTTGTCCTTATTTTGCAACTAAATAACAGGAAAAAAGAAAAAAAATTTATTTGAAATATTTTGGTTTTCTGTTTTTGTCCTTATTTTACACCTAACTAACGGGAAAAAGAAAAAAAAAGTTATCTGAAATATTTTGGTTTTCTGTTTACGTCCTTATTTTGCACCTAAATAACGGGAAAAAAGAAAAAAAATTATCTGAAATATTTTGGTTTTCTGTTTTTGTCCTTATTTTACACCTAAATAACGGGAAAAAAGAAAAAAAAAGTTATGTGAAATGTTTTGGTTTTCTGTTTTTGTCCTTATTTTGCACCTAAATAACAGGAAAAAAGAAAAAAAGTTATTTGAAATATTTTGGTTTTCTGTTTTTGTCCTTATTTTGCCACCTAAATAACAGGAAAAAGCAAAAAAAAAGATATCTGAAATATTTTGGTTTTCTGTTTTTTCCTTATTTTGCGACCTAAATAACGGAAAAAGAAAAAAAAAGTTATCTGAAATATTTTGGTTTTCTGTTTTTGTCCTTATTTTGCACCTAAATAACAGGAAAAAAGATAAAAAAGTTATCTGAAATATTTTGGTTTTCTGTTTTTGTCCTTATTTTGCCACCTAAATAACAGGAAAAAGCAAAAAAAAAGATATCTGAAATATTTTGGTTTTCTGTTTTTTCCTTATTTTGCGACCTAAATAACGGAAAAAGAAAAAAAAAGTTATCTGAAATATTTTGCTTTTCTGTTTTTGTCCTTGTCTTGCACTTAAATAACAGAAAAAAAGAAAAAAAAAGTTATCTGAAATATTTTGGTTTTCTGTTTTTGTCCTTATTTTGCACCTAAATAACGGGAAAAAAGAAAAAAAAAGTTATCTGAAATATTTTGGTTTTCTGTTTTTGTCCTTATTTTGCACCTAAATAACAGGAAAAAAGATAAAAAAGTTATCTGAAATATTTTGGTTTTCTGTTTTTGTCCTTATTTTACACCTAAATAACGGGAAAAAAGAAAAAAAAAGTAATGTGAAATGTTTTGGTTTTCTGTTTTTGTCCTTATTTTGCACCTAAATAACAGGAAAAAAGAAAAAAAGTTATTTGAAATATTTTGGTTTTCTGTTTTTGTCCTTATTTTGCCACCTAAATAACAGGAAAAAGCAAAAAAAAAGATATCTGAAATATTTTGGTTTTCTGTTTTTTCCTTATTTTGCGACCTAAATAACGGAAAAAGAAAAAAAAAGTTATCTGAAATATTTTGGTTTTCTGTGTTTGTCCTTATTTTGCAACTTAAATAACGGGAAAAAGAAAAAACAAATTATCTGAAATTTTTTGGTTTTCTGTTTTTGTCCTTATTTTGCACCTAAATAACAGGAAAAAAGAAAAAAAGTTATTTGAAATATTTTGGTTTTCTGTTTTTATCCTTATTTTGCCACCTAAATAACAGGAAAAAGCAAAAAAAAAGATATCTGAAATATTTTGGTTTTCTGTTTTTTCCTTCTTTTGCACCTAAAAAATGGGAAAAAAGAAAAAAAAAGTTATTTGAAATATTTTGGTTTTCTGTTTTTGTCCTTATTTTGCACCTAAATAACGGGAAAAAGCAAAAAAAAAGATATCTGAAATATTTTGGTTTTCTGTTTTTTCCTTATTTTGCCACCTAAATAACGGTAAAAAGCAAAAAAAAAGGTATCTGAAATATTTTGGTTTTTTGTGTTTTTTCCTTATTTTGCACCTAAAAAATGGTAAAAAAGGAAAAAAAAAAGTTATTTGAAATATTTTGGTTTTCTGTTTTTGTCCTTATTTTGCACCTAAATAACAGGACCAAAGAAAAAAAAGTTATTTGAAATATTTTGGTTTTCTGTTTTTGTCCTTATTTTGCACCTAGATAACAGGAAAAAAGAAAAAAAAATTTATTTGAAATATTTTAGTTTTCTGTTTTTGTCCTTATTTTGCAACTAAATTACAGGAAAAAAGAAAAAAAAGTTATTTGAAATATTTTGGTTTTCTGTTTTCGTCCTTATTTTGCACCTAAATAACGGGAAAAAAGAAAAAAAAATTTATCTGAAATATTTTGGTTTTCTGTTTTTGTCCTTATGTTGCCACCTAAATAACGGAAAAAGAAAAAAAAAGTTATCTGAAATATTTTGGTTTTTTGTTTTTGTTCTTATTTTGCACCTAAATAATAGGAAAAAAGAAAAAAAAGTTATCTGAAATATTTTCATTTTCTGTTTTTATCCTTATTTTGCCACCTAAATAACGGGAAAAAGATATCTGAAATATTTTGGTTTTCTGTTTTTTCCTTATTTTACACCTAAATAACGGGAAAAAAGAAAAAAAAAGTTATCTGAAATGTTTTGGTTTTCTGTTTTTGTCCTTATTTTGCCACCTAAATAACGGAAAAAGAAAAAATTAGTTATCTGAAATATTTTGGTTTTCTGTTTTTGTCCTTATTTTGCCACCTAAATAACAGGAAAAAAGAAAAAAAAGTTATTTGAAATTTTTTGGTTTTCTGTTTTTGTCCTTATTTTGCACCTAAATAACGGGAAAAAAGAAAACAAATGTTATCTGAAATATTTTGGTTTTCTGTTTTTATGCTTATTTTGCAACTTAAATAACGGGAAAAAGAAAAAACAAGTTATCTGAAAAATTTTAGTTTTCTGTTTATGTTCTTATTTTCCACCTAAATAACAGGAAGTACGAAAAAAAAGTTATTTGAAATATTTTAGTTTTCTGTTTTTGTCCTTATTTTACACCTAAATAACGGAAAAAAAGTAGAAAAAATTTATCTGATATATTTTGGTTTTCTGTTTTTGTCTCTATTTTTCACTTAAATAACTAGAAAAAAGAAAACAAAGTTATCTGAAATGTTTTGGTTTCTGTTTTTGTCCTTATTTTGCCACCTAAATAACGGAAAAAGAAAAAACAGGTTATCTGAAATATTTTGGTTTTCTGTTTTTGTCCTTATTTTGCACCTAAATAATAGGAAAAAAGAAAAAAAAGTTATTTGAAATATTTTGGTTGTCTGTTTTTGTCCTTGTTTTGCACCTAAATAACGGGAAGAAGAAAAAAATAGTTATCTGAAATATTTTGGTTTTCTGTTTTCGTCCTTATTTTGCACCTAAATAACGGGAAAAAAGAAAAAAAAATTTATCTGAAATATTTTGGTTTTCTGTTTTTGTCCTTGTTTGGCACCTAAATAACGGGGAAAAAGAAAAAAAAAGTTATCTGAAATATTTTCGTTTTCTGTTTTTGTCCTTATTTTGCACCTAAATAATGGGGAAAAAGAAAAAAAAGTTATCTGAAATATTTTGGTTTTCTGTTTTTGTCCTTATTTTGGCACCTAAATAACTGGAAATTTTGCACCTAAAAAACGGGAAAAAAGAAAAAAAAAGTTATTTGAAATATTTTGGGTTTCTGTTTTTGTCCTTATTTTGCACCTAAATAACAGGAAAAAAGAAAAAAAAGTTATTTGAAATATTTTGGTTTTCTGTTTTTGTCCTTATTTTGCCACTTAAATAACGGGAAAAAGAAAAAACAAGTTATCTGAAACATTTTAGTTTTCTGTTTTTGTCCTTATTTTGCACCTAAATAACAGGAAAAAAGAAAAAAAAGTTATTTAAAATATTTTGGTTTTCTGTTTTTGTCCTTGTTTTGCACCTAAATAAAGGGAGAAAAGAAAAAAAAACTTATCTAAAATATTTTGGTTTTCTGTTTTCGTCCTTATTTTGCACCTAAATAACGGGAAAAAAGAAAAAAAAGTTTTCTGAAATATTTTGATTTTCTGTTTTTGTCCTTATTTTGCACGTAAATAACGGGAAAAAAGAAAAACAAAGTTATCTGAAATATTTTGCTTTTCTGTTTTTGTCCTTGTCTTGCACTTAAATAACAGAAAAAAAGAAAAAAAAAGTTATCTGAAATATTTTGGTTTTCTGTTTTTGTCCTTATTTTGCACCTAAATAACGGGAAAAAAGAAAAAAAAAGTTATCTGAAATATTTTGGTTTTCTGTTTTTGTCCTTATTTTGCACCTAAATAACAGGAAAAAAGATAAAAAAGTTATCTGAAATATTTTGGTTTTCTGTTTTTGTCCTTATTTTGCACCTATATAAGAGGAAAAAGGAAAAAAGAAATTATCTGAAATTTTTTGATTTTATGTCCTTATTTTGCCACCTAAATAACGGGCTTTTGTCCTTATTTTGCCACCTAAATAACGGGGGAAAAAAAAGTTTTCTGAAATATTTTGGTTTTCTGTTTTTGTCCTTATGTTGCACCTAAATAACAGGAAAAAAGAAAAAAAAATTTATATGAAATATTTTGGTTTTCTGTTTTTGTCCTTGTTTGGCACCTAAATAACGGGTAAAAAAAAAAAAGTTATTGGAAATATGTTGGTTTTCTGGTTTTGTCCTTATTTTGCACCTAGATAACGGGCAAAAAGAAGAAAAAATTATCTGAAATATTTTAGTTTTCTGTTTTTGTCCTTATTTTGCACCTAAATAACAGCAAAAAAGAAAAAAAAGTTATTTGAAATATTTTGGGTTTCTGTTTTTGTCCTTATTTTGCACCTAAATAACAGGAAAAAAGGAAAAGAAAAGTTATCTGAAATATTTTCGTTTTCTGTTTTTGTCCTTGTTTTGCACCTGAATAACAGGAAAAAAGAAAAAAAGTTATTGGAAATATGTTGGTTTTCTGGTTTTGTCCTTATTTTGCACCTAGATAACGGGCAAAAAGAAGAAAAAATTATCTGAAATATTTTAGTTTTCTGTTTTTGTCCTTATTTTGCACCTAAATAACAGCAAAAAAGAAAAAAAAGTTATTTGAAATATTTTGGTTTTCTGTTTTTGTCCTTATTTTGCACCTATATAAGAGGAAAAAGGAAAAAGGAAATTATCTGAAATTTTTTGATTTTATGTCCTTATTTTGCCACCTAAATAATGTGTTTTTGTCCTTATTTTGCCACCTAAATAACGGGGGAAAAAAAAGTTTTCTGCAATATTTTGGTTTTCTGTTTTTTGTCCTTATTTTGCACCTAAATAACGGGAAGTAAGAAAAAAAAGTTATTTGAAATATTCTAGTTTTCTGTTTTTGTCCTTATTTTACACCTAAATAACGGGAAAAAAGTAGAAAAAAGTTATCTGAAATATTTTGGTTTTCTGTTTTTGTCTTTATTTTCCACTTAAATAACGTGAAAAAAGAAAAAAAAAGTTTTCTGAAATATTTTAATTTTTCTGATTTTGTCCTTATTTTACACCTAAATAACGGGAAAAAAGAAAAAAAAAGTTATCTGAAATGTTTTGGTTTTCTGTTTTTGTCCTTATTTTGCCACCTAAATAACGGAAAAAGAAAAAAAAAATTATCTGAAATATTATGGTTTTCTGTTTTTGTTCTTATTTTGCACCTAAATAACAGGAAAAAAGAAAAAAAAATTATTTGAAATATCTTGGTTTTCTGTTTTTGTCCTTATTTTGCCACTTAAATAACGGGAAAAAGAAATAGAAGTTATCTGAAATATTTTAGTTTTCTGTTTTTGTCCTTATTTTGCACCTAAACAACAGGAAAAAAGAAAAAAAAGTTATTTAAAATATTCTGGTTTTCTGTTTTTGTCCTTGTTTTGCACCTAAATAACGGGAAAAAAGAAAAAAAAAGTTATCTGAAATATTTTGGTTTTCTGTTTTTGTCCTTGTTTTGCACCTAAATAACGGGAAAAAAGAAAAAAAAAGTTATCTGAAATATTTTGGTTTTCTGTTTTCGTCCTTATTTTGCACCTAAATAACAGGAAAAAAGAAAAAAAAGTTATTTGAAATATTTTGGTTTTCTGTTTTTGTCCTTATTTTGCCACTTAAATAACGGGAAAAAGAAAAAACAAGTTATATGAAATATTTTAGTTTTCTGTTTTAATCCTTATTTTTGCACCTAAATAACGGGAAAAAGAAAAAAAAAAGATATCTGAAATGTTTTGGTTTTCCGTTTTTGTCCTTATTTTGCCACTTAAATAACGGGAAAAAGAAAAAAAAAGTTATCTGAAATATTTTGGTTTTCTGTTTTTGTCCTTATTTTGCACCTAAATAATAGGAAAAAAGAAAAAAAAGTTATTTGAAATATTTTGGTTGTCTGTTTTTGTCCTTATTTTGCACCTAAATAACGGGAAGAAGAAAAAAATAGTTATCTGAAATATTTTGGTTTTCTGTTTTCGTCCTTATTTTGCACCTAAATAACGGGAAAAAAGAAAAAAAAATTTATCTGAAATATTTTGGTTTTCTGTTTTTGTCCTTGTTTGGCACCTAAATAACGGGGAAAAAGAAAAAAAAAGTTATCTGAAATATTTTCGTTTTCTGTTTTTGTCCTTATTTTGCACCTAAATAATGGGGAAAAAGAAAAAAAAGTTATCTGAAATATTTTGGTTTTCTGTTTTTGTCCTTATTTTGGCACCTAAATAACTGGAAATTTTGCACCTAAAAAACGGGAAAAAAGAAAAAAAAAGTTATTTGAAATATTTTGGGTTTCTGTTTTTGTCCTTATTTTGCACCTAAATAACAGGAAAAAAGAAAAAAAAGTTATTTGAAATATTTTGGTTTTCTGTTTTTGTCCTTATTTTGCCACTTAAATAACGGGAAAAAGAAAAAACAAGTTATCTGAAACATTTTGGTTTTCTGTTTTTGTCTTTATTTTGCACCTAAATAACAGGAAAAAAGAAAAAAAAGTTATTTAAAATATTTTGGTTTTCTGTTTTTGTCCTTGTTTTGCACCTAAATAAAGGGAGAAAAGAAAAAAAAAGTTATCTAAAATATTTTGGTTTTCTGTTTTTGACCTTATTTTGCACCTAAATAACGGGAAAAAAGAAAAAAAAGTTTTCTGAAATATTTTGATTTTCTGTTTTTGTCCTCATTTTGCACCCAAATAACGGGAAAAAAGAAAAACAAAGTTATCTGAAATATTTTGCTTTTCTGTTTTTGTCCTTGTCTTGCACTTAAATAACAGAAAAAAAGAAAAAAAAAGTTATCTGAAATATTTTGGTTTTCTGTTTTTGTCCTTATTTTGCACCTAAATAACGGGAAAAAAGAAAAAAAAAGTTATCTGAAATATTTTGGTTTTCTGTTTTTGTCCTTATTTTGCACCTAAATAACAGGAAAAAAGATAAAAAAGTTATCTGAAATATTTTGGTTTTCTGTTTTTGTCCTTATTTTGCACCTATATAAGAGGAAAAAGGAAAAAAGAAATTATCTGAAATTTTTTGATTTTATGTCCTTATTTTGCCACCTAAATAACGGGCTTTTGTCCTTATTTTGCCACCTAAATAACGGGGGAAAAAAAAGTTTTCTGAAATATTTTGGTTTTCTGTTTTTGTCCTTATTTTGCACCTAAATAACAGGAAAAAAGAAAAAAAAATTTATATGAAATATTTTGGTTTTCTGTTTTTGTCCTTGTTTGGCACCTAAATAACGGGTAAAAAAAAAAAAAAGTTATTGGAAATATGTTGGTTTTCTGGTTTTGTCCTTATTTTGCACCTAGATAACGGGCAAAAAGAAGAAAAAATTATCTGAAATATTTTAGTTTTCTGTTTTTGTCCTTATTTTGCACCTAAATAACAGCAAAAAAGAAAAAAAAGTTATTTGAAATATTTTGGGTTTCTGTTTTTGTCCTTATTTTGCACCTAAATAACAGGAAAAAAGGAAAAGAAAAGTTATCTGAAATATTTTCGTTTTCTGTTTTTGTCCTTGTTTTGCACCTGAATAACAGGAAAAAAGAAAAAAAGTTATTGGAAATATGTTGGTTTTCTGGTTTTGTCCTTATTTTGCACCTAGATAACGGGCAAAAAGAAGATAAAATTATCTGAAATATTTTAGTTTTCTGTTTTTGTCCTTATTTTGCACCTAAATAACAGCAAAAAAGAAAAAAAAGTTATTTGAAATATTTTGGTTTTCTGTTTTTGTCCTTATTTTGCACCTAAATAACAGGAAAAAAGATAAAAAAGTTATCTGAAATATTTTGGTTTTCTGTTTTTGTCCTTATTTTGCACCTATATCAGAGGAAAAAGGAAAAAGGAAATTATCTGAAATTTTTTGATTTTATGTCCTTATTTTGCCACCTAAATAATGTGTTTTTGTCCTTATTTTGCCACCTAAATAACGGGGGAAAAAAAAGTTTTCTGAAATATTTTGGTTTTCTGTTTTTGTCCTTATTTTGCACCTAAATAACGGGAAGTAAGAAAAAAAAGTTATTTGAAATATTTTAGTTTTCTGTTTTTGTCCTTATTTTACACCTAAATAACGGGAAAAAAGTAGAAAAAAGTTATCTGAAATATTTTGGTTTTCTGTTTTTGTCTTTATTTTCCACTTAAATAACGTGAAAAAAGAAAAAAAAAGTTTTCTGAAATATTTTAATTTTTCTGATTTTGTCCTTATTTTACACCTAAATAACGGGAAAAAAGAAAAAAAAAGTTATCTGAAATGTTTTGGTTTTCTGTTTTTGTCCTTATTTTGCCACCTAAATAACGGAAAAAGAAAAAAAAAATTATCTGAAATATTCTGGTTTTCTGTTTTTGTTCTTATTTTGCACCTAAATAACAGGAAAAAAGAAAAAAAAATTATTTGAAATATCTTGGTTTTCTGTTTTTGTCCTTATTTTGCCACTTAAATAACGGGAAAAAGAAATAGAAGTTATCTGAAATATTTTAGTTTTCTGTTTTTGTCCTTATTTTGCACCTAAACAACAGGAAAAAAGAAAAAAAAGTTATTTAAAATATTCTGGTTTTCTGTTTTTGTCCTTGTTTTGCACCTAAATAACGGGAAAAAAGAAAAAAAAAGTTATCTGAAATATTTTGGTTTTCTGTTTTTGTCCTCATTTTGCACCTAAATAACGGGACAAAAGAAAAAAAAGTTATCTGAAATATTTTGGTTTTCAGTTTTTGTCCTTATTTTGCACCTATATAAGGGGAAAAAGGAAAAAAAAGTTATCTGAAATTTTTTGATTTTATATCCTTATTTTGCTACCTAAATAACGGGTTTTTGTCCTTATTTTGACACTTAAATAACGGGGGAAAAAAAAAGTTATCTGAAAGATTTTCGTTTGCTGTTTTTGTCCTTATTTTGCACCTAAATAACGAGAAGTAAGAAAAAAAAGTTATTTGAAATATTTTAATTTTTCTGTTTTTGTCCTTATTTTACACCTAAATAACGGGAAAAAAGAAAAAAAAAGTTATCTGAAATGTTTTGGTTTTCTGTTTTTGTCCTTATTTTGCCACTTAAATAACGGGAAAAAGAAAAAACAAGTTATCTGAAATATTTTAGTTTTCTGTTTTTGTCCTTATTTTGCACCTAAATAACAGGAAAAAAGAAAATAAAGTTATTTAAAATATTCTGGTTTTCTGTTTTTGTCCTTGTTTTGCACCTAAATAACGGGAAAAAAGAAAAAAAAAGTTATCTCAAATATTTTGGATTTCTGTTTTCGTCTTTATTTTCCACTTAAATAACGTGAAAAAAGAAAAAAAAAAGTTATCTGAAATATTTTAATTTTTCTGTTTTTGTCCTTATGTTACACCTAAATAACGGGAAAAAAGAAAAAAAAAAGTCATCGGAAATATTTTGGTTTTCTGTTTTTGTCCTTATTTTGCCACCTAAATAACGGAAAAAGAAAAAAAAAGTTATCTGAAATATTTTGGTTTTCTGTTTTTGTTCTTATTTTGCACCTAAATAACAGGAAAAAAATAAAAAAAAATTATTTGAAATATTTTAGTTTTCTGTTTTTGTCCTTATTTTGCCACTTAAATAACGGGAAAAAGAAAAAACAAGTTATATGAAATATTTTAGTTTTGTGTTTTTGTCCTTATTTTGCATCTAAATAACAGGAAAAAAGATAAAAAAGTTATTTAAAATATTCTGGTTTTCTGTTTTTGTCCTTGTTTTGGACCTAACAAACGGGAAAAAAGAAAAAAAAAGTTATCTGAAATATTTTGGTTTTCTGTTTTCGTCCTTATTTTGCACCTAAATAACGGGAAAAATGAAAAAAAGTTATTGGAAATATTTTGGTTTTCAGTTTTTGTCCTTATTTTGCACTTAGATACCGGGAAAAAAGAAAAAAAAATTATCTGAAATATTTTAGTTTTCTGTTTTTGTCCTTATTTTGCACCTAAAAAACCGGAAAAAAGAAAAAAAAGTAATTTGAAATATTTTGGGTTTCTGTTTTTGTTCTTATTTTGCACCTAAATAACAGGAAAAAAGAAAAAAAAGTTATTGGAAATATTTTGGTTTTCTGTTTTTGTCCTTATTTTACACCTAGATACCGGGAAAAAAGAAAAAAAAATTATCTGAAATATTTTAGTTTTCTGTTTTTGTCCTTATTTTGCACCTAAATAACAGGAAAAAAGAAAAAAAAGTTATTGGAAATATTTTAGTTTTCTGTTTTTGTCCTTATTTTACACCTAAATAACGGGAAAAAAGTAGAAAAAAGTTATCTGAAATATTTTGGTTTTCTGTTTTCGTTCTTATTTTGCACTTAAATAACGGGAAAAACGAAAAAAAAAGTTATCTGAAATATTTTGGTTTTCTGTTTTTGTCCTTGTTTTGCACTTATATAACGGAAAAAAAAGAGAAAAAAGTTATCTGAAATATTTTGGTTTTCTGTTTTTGTCCTTATTTTGCACCTAAATAACAGGAAAAAAGAAAAAAAAAGTTATTTGAAATATTTTGGTTTTCTGTTTTTGTCCTTATTTTGCCACTTAAATAACGGGAAAAAGAAAAAACAAGTTATATGAAATATTTTAGTTTTCTGTTTTGTCCTTATTTTGCACATAAATAACAGGAAAAAAGAAAAAAAAGTTATTTGAAATATTTTGATTTTCTGTTTTGGTCCTTATTTTTCCACCTAAATAACGGGAAAAAGACAAAAAAAGATATCTGAAATAACTTGGTTTTCTGTTTTTGTCCTTGTTTTGCACCTAAATAACGGGAACAAAGAAACAAAAAGTTATCTGAAATATTTTGGTTTTATGTTTTCGTCCTTATTTTGCAACTAAATAACGGGAAAAGAGAAAAAAAAAGTTATTTGAAATATTTTGGTTTTCTGTTTTTGTCGTTATTTTGCCACTTAAATAACGGGAAAAAGAAAAAACAAGTTATATGAAATATTTTAGTTTTCTCCTTTGTCCTTATTTTGCACATAAATAACAGCAAAAAAGAAAAAAAAGTTATTTGAAATATTTTGATTTTCTGTTTTGGTCCTTATTTTTCCACCTAAATAACGGGAAAAAGACAAAAAAAGATATCTGAAATAACTTGGTTTTCTGTTTTTGTCCTTGTCTTGCACGTAAATAACGGAAAAAAGAAAAAAAAAGTTATCTGAAATATTTTCGTTTTCTGTTTTCGTCCTTATTTTGCATCTAAATAACGGGAAAAAAGAAAAAAAAAGTTATTTGAAATATTTTGGTTTTCTGTTTTCCTCCTTATTTTGCACATAAATAACGGGAAATAAGAAAAAAAAGTTATTTGAAATATTTTGGTTTTCTGTTTTTGTCCTTATTTTACACCTAAATAACGGGGAAAAAGTAGAAAAAAGTTATCTGAAATATTTTGGTTTTCTGTTTTTGTCCTTATTTTGCACCTAAATAACGAGAAGTAAGAAAAAAAAGTTATTTGAAATATTTTAGTTTTCTGTTTTTGTTCTATTTTGCCACTTAAATAACGGAAAAAGAAAAAAAAAGTTATCTGAAATATTTTAATTTTTCTGTTTTTGTTCTTATTTTACACCTAAATAACGGGAAAAAAGAAAAAAAAAGTTATATGAAATGTTTTGGTTTTCTGTTTTTGTCCTTATTTTGCACCTAAATAACAGGAAAAAAGAAAAAAAAGTTATTTAAAATATTCTGGTTTTCTGTTTTTGTCCCTGTTTTGCACCTAACAAACGGGAAAAAAGAAAAAAAAAGTTATCTCAAATATTTTGGTTTTCTGTTTTCGTCTTTATTTTCCACCTAAATAACGTGAAAAAAGAAAAAAAAAGTTATCTGAAATGTTTTGGTTTTCTGTTTTTGTCCTTATTTTGCCACCTAAATAACGGAAAAAGAAAAAAAAAGTTATCTGAAATATTTTGGTTTTCTGTTTTTGTTCTTATTTTGCACCTAAATAACGGGAAAAATAAAAAAAAATTATTTGAAATATTTTGGTTTTCTGTTTTTGTCCTTATTTTGCCACTTAAATAACGGCAAAAAGGAAAAACAAGTTATCTGAAATATTTTAGTTTTCTGTTTTTGTCCTTATTTTGCACCTAAATAACAGGAAAAAAGAAAAAAAAGTTATTTAAAATATTCTGGTTTTCTGTTTTTGTCCTTGTTTTGCACCTAAAAAACGGGAAAAAAGAAAAAAAAAGTTATCTGAAATATTTTGGTTTTCTGTTTTCGTCCTTATTTTGCACCTAAATAACGGGAAAAATGAAAAAAAGTTATTGGAAATATTTTGGTTTTCTGTTTTTGTCCTTATTTTGCACCTAGATACCGGGAAAAAAGAAAAAAAAATTATCTGAAATATTTTAGTTTTCTGTTTTTGTCCTTATTTTGCACTTAAAAAACGGGAAAAAAGAAAAAAAAAAATTTGAAATATTTTGGGTTTCTGTTTTTGTCCTTATTTTGCACCTAAATAACAGGAAAAAAGAAAAAAAAGTTATTGGAAATATTTTGGTTTTCTGTTTTTGTCCTTATTTTGCACCTAGATACCGGGAAAAAAGAAAAAAAAATTATCTGAAATATTTTAGTTTTCTGTTTTTGTCCTTATTTTGCACCTAAATAACAGGAAAAAAGAAAAAAAATTTATTTGAAATATTTTGGTTTTCTGTTTTTGTCCTTATTTTACACCTAAATAGCGGGAAAAAAGTAGAAAAAAGTTATCTGAAATAATTTGGTTTTCTGTTTTCGTTCTTATTTTGCACTTAAATAACAGGAAAAACGAAAAAAAAAGTTATCTGAAATATTTTGGTTTTCTGTTTTTGTCCTTATTTTGCACTTATATAACAGAAAAAAAGAAAAAAAAGTTATCTGAAATATTTTGGTTTTCTGTTTTTGTCCTTATTTTGCACCTAAATAACAGGAAAAAAGAAAAAAAAAGTTATTTGAAATATTTTGGTTTTCTGTTTTTGTCCTTATTTTGCCATTTAAATAACGGGAAAAAGAAAAATCAAGTTATATGAAATATTTTAGTTTTCTGTTTTGTCCTTATTTTGCACATAAATAACAGGAAAAAAGAAAAAAAAGTTATTTGAAATATTTTGATTATCTGTTTTGGTCCTTATTTTTCCACCTAAATAACGGGAAAAAGACAAAAAAAGTTATCTGAAATATTTTGGTTTTCTGTTTTCGTCCTTATTTTGCACCTAAATAACGGGAAAAAAGAAAAAAAAAGTTATCTGAAATATTTTGGTTTTCTGTTTTTGTCCTTATTTTGCACCTAAATAACAGGAAAAAAGAAAAAAAAAGTTATTTGAAATATTTTGGTTTTCTGTTTTTGTCCTTATTTTGCCACTTAAATAACGGGAAAAAGAAAAATCAAGTTATATGAAATATTTTAGTTTTCTGTTTTGTCCTTATTTTGCACATAAATAACAGGAAAAAAGAAAAAAAAAGTTATTTGAAATATTTTGATTTTCTGTTTTGGTCCTTATTTTTCCACCTAAATAACGGGAAAAAGAAAAAAAAGTTATTTGAAATATTTTGGTTTTCTGTTTTTGTCCTTATTTTACACCTAAATAACGGGAAAAAAGTAGAAAAAAGTTATCTGAAATATTTTGGTTTTCTGTTTTCGTCCTTATTTTGCACCTAAATAACGGGAAAAATGAAAAAAAAAGTTATCTGAAATATTTTGGTTTTATGTTTTTGTCCTTGTTTTCCACTTAAATAACGGGAAAAAAGAAAAAAAAAGTTATCTGAAATATTTTGCTTTTCTGGTTTTATCCTTGTCTTGCATCTAAAGAACGGGAAAAAAGAAAAAAAAGTTATTTGAAATATTTTGGTTTTCTGTTTTGTCCTTATTTTGCCACTTAAATAACGCGAAAAACAAAAAAGAAGCTGTATGAAATATTTTAGTTTTCTGTTTTTGTCCTTATTTTGCACCTAAATAACAGGAAAAAAGAAAAAAAAGTTATCTGAAATATTTTGGTTTTCAGTTTTTGTCCTTATTTTGCACCTATATAAAGGGAAAAAGGAAAAAAAAGTTATCTGCATTTTTTTGATTTTATATCCTTATTTTGCCACCTAAATAACGGGTTTTTGTCCTTATTTTGCCATTTAAATAACGGGGAAAAAAAAAAGTTATCTGAAATATTTTCGTTTTCTGTTTTTGTCCTTATTTTGCACTTAAATAACGAGAAGTAAGAAAAAAAAGTTATCTCAAATATTTTGGTTTTCTGTTTCGTCTTTATTTTCCACTTAAATAACGTGAAAAAAGAAAAAAAAGTTATCTGAAATATTTTAATTTTTCTGTTTTTGTCCTTATTTTACACCTAAATAACGGGAAAAAAGAAAAAAAAAGTTATCTGAAATGTTTTGGTTTTCTGTTTTTGTCCTTATTTTGCCACCTAAATAACGGAAAAAGAAAAAAAAAGTTATCTGAAATATTTTGGTTTTCTGTTTTTGTTCTTATTTTGCACCTAAATAACGGGAAAAATAAAAAAAAATTATTTGAAATATTTTGGTTTTCTGTTTTTGTCCTTATTTTGCCACTTAAATAACGGCAAAAAGGAAAAACAAGTTATCTGAAATATTTTAGTTTTCTGTTTTTGTCCTTATTTTGCACCTAAATAACAGGAAAAAAGAAAAAAAAGTTATTTAAAATATTCTGGTTTTCTGTTTTTGTCCTTGTTTTGCACCTAAAAAACGGGAAAAAAGAAAAAAAAAGTTATCTGAAATATTTTGGTTTTCTGTTTTCGTCCTTATTTTGCACCTAAATAACGGGAAAAATGAAAAAAAGTTATTGGAAATATTTTGGTTTTCTGTTTTTGTCCTTATTTTGCACCTAGATACCGGGAAAAAAGAAAAAAAAATTATCTGAAATATTTTAGTTTTCTGTTTTTGTCCTTATTTTGCACTTAAAAAACGGGAAAAAAAAAAAAAAAAAATTTGAAATATTTTGGGTTTCTGTTTTTGTCCTTATTTTGCACCTAAATAACAGGAAAAAAGAAAAAAAAGTTATTGGAAATATTTTGGTTTTCTGTTTTTGTCCTTATTTTGCACCTAGATACCGGGAAAAAAGAAAAAAAAATTATCTGAAATATTTTAGTTTTCTGTTTTTGTCCTTATTTTGCACCTAAATAACAGGAAAAAAGAAAAAAAAATTATTTGAAATATTTTGGTTTTCTGTTTTTGTCCTTATTTTGCCACTTAAATAACGGGAAAAAGAAAAATCAAGTTATATGAAATATTTTAGTTTTCTGTTTTGTCCTTATTTTGCACATAAATAACAGGAAAAAAGAAAAAAAAGTTATTTGAAATATTTTGATTTTCTGTTTTGGTCCTTATTTTTCCACCTAAATAACGGGAAAAAGACAAAAAAAGTTATCTGAAATATTTTGGTTTTCTGTTTTCGTCCTTATTTTGCACCTAAATAACGGGAAAAAAGAAAAAAAAAGTTATCTGTAATATTTTGGTTTTCTGTTTTTGTCCTTATTTTGCACCTAAATAACGGGAAAAAAGAAAAAAAAAGTTATCTGAAATGTTTTGGTTTTCTGTTTTTGTCCTCATTTTGCACCTAAATAACGGGAAATAAGAAAAAAAAGTTATTTGAAATATTTTGGTTTTTTGTTTTTGTCCTTATTTTGCACCTAAATAACGGGAAAAAGAAAAAAAAGTTATTTGAAATATTTTGGTTTTCTGTTTTTGTCCTTATTTTACACCTAAATAACGGGAAAAAAGTAGAAAAAAGTTATCTGAAATATTTTGGTTTTCTGTTTTCGTCCTTATTTTGCACCTAAATAACGGGAAAAATGAAAAAAAAAGTTATCTGAAATGTTTTGGTTTTCTGTTTTTGTCCTCATTTTGCACCTAAATAACGGGAAATAAGAAAAAAAAGTAATTTGAAATATTTTGGTTTTTTGTTTTTGTCCTTATTTTGCACCTAAATAACGGGAAAAAGAAAAAAAAGTTATTTGAAATATTTTGGTTTTCTGTTTTTGTCCTTATTTTACACCTAAATAACGGGAAAAAAGTAGAAAAAAGTTATATGAAATATTTTGGTTTTCTGTTTTCGTCCTTATTTTGCACCTAAATAACGGGAAAAATGAAAAAAAAAGTTATCTGAAATATTTTGGTTTTCTGTTTTTGTCCTTGTTTTCCACTTAAATAACGGGAAAAAAGAAAAAAAAAGTTATCTGAAATATTTTGCTTTTCTGGTTTTGTCCTTGTCTTGCATCTAAAGAACGGGAAAAAAGAAAAAAAAGTTATTTGAAATATTTTGGTTTTCTGTTTTGTCCTTATTTTGCCACTTAAATAACGCGAAAAACAAAAAAGAAGTTGTATGAAATATTTTAGTTTTCTGTTTTTGTCCTTATTTTGCACCTAAATAACAGGAAAAAAGAAAAAAAAGTTATCTGAAATATTTTGGTTTTCTGTTTTTGTCCTTATTTTGCACCTATATAAAGGGAAAAAGGAAAAAAAAGTTATCTGAATTTTTTTGATTTTATATCCTTATTTTGCCACCTAAATAACGGGTTTTTGTCCTTATTTTGCCACTTAAATAACGGGGAAAAAAAAAAGTTATCTGAAATATTTTCGTTTGCTGTTTTTGTCCTTATTTTGCACCTAAATAACGAGAAGTAAGAAAAAAAAGTTATTTGAAATATTTTAGTTTTCTGTTTTTGTTCTATTTTGCCACTTAAATAACGGAAAAAGAAAAAAAAAGTTATCTGAAATATTTTAATTTTTCTGTTTTTGTCCTTATTTTACACCTAAATAACGGGAAAAAAGAAAAAAAAAGTTATATGAAATGTTTTGGTTTTCTGTTTTTGTCCTTATTTTGCCACTTAAATAACGGGAAAAAGAAAAAACAAGTTATCTGAAATATTTTAGTTTTCTGTTTTTGTCCTTATTTTGCACCTAAATAACAGGAAAAAAGAAAAAAAAGTTATTTAAAATATTCTGGTTTTCTGTTTTTGTCCTTGTTTTGCACCTAAATAACGGGAAAAAAGAAAAAAAAAGTTATCTCAAGTATTTTGGTTTTCTGTTTTCGTCTTTATTTTCCACTTAAATAACGTGAAAAAAGAAAAAAAAAGTTATCTGAAATATTTTAATTTTTCTGTTTTTGTCCTTATTTTACACCTAAATAACGCGAAAAAAGAAAAAAAAAGTTATCTGAAATGTTTTGGTTTTCTGTTTTTGTCCTTATTTTTCCACCTAAATAACGGAAAAAGAAAAAAAAAGTTATCTGAAATATTTTAGTTTTTTGTTTTTGTCCTTATTTTGCACCTAAATAACAGGAAAAAAGAAAAAAAAGTTATTTAAAATATTCTGGTTTTCTGTTTTTGTCCTTGTTTTGCACCTAAAAAACGGGAAAAAAGAAAAAAAAAGTTATCTGAAATATTTTGGTTTTCTGTTTTCGTCCTTATTTTGCACCTAAATAACGGGAAAAATGAAAAAAAGTTATTGGAAATATTTTGGTTTTCTGTTTTTGTCCTTATTTTGCACCTAGATACCGGGAAAAAAGAAAAAAAAATTATCTGAAATATTTTAGTTTTCTGTTTTTGTCCTTATTTTGCACCTAAAAAACGGGAAAAAAGAAAAAAAAGTAATTTGAAATATTTTGGGTTTCTGTTTTTGTCCTTATTTTGCACCTAAATAACAGGAAAAAAGAAAAAAAAGTTATTGGAAATATTTTGGTTTTCTGTTTTTGTCCTTATTTTACACCTAGATACCGGGAAAAAGAAAAAAAAAATTATCTGAAATATTTTAGTTTTCTGTTTTTGTCCTTATTTTGCACCTAAAAAACGGGAAAAAAGAAAAAAAAGTAATTTGAAATATTTTGGGTTTCTGTTTTTGTCCTTATTTTGCACCTAAATAACAGGAAAAAATAAAAAAAAATTATTTGAAATATTTTGGTTTTCTGTTTTATCCTTATTTTGCCACTTAAATAACGGGAAAAAGAAAAAACAAGTTATCTGAAATATTTTAGTTTTGTGTTTTTGTCCTTATTTTGCACCTAAATAACAGGAAAAAAGAAAAAAAAGTTATTTAAAATATTCTGGTTTTCTGTTTTTGTCCTTGTTTTGCACCTAAAAAACGGGAAAAAAGAAAAAAAAAGTTATCTGAAATATTTTCTGTTTTCGTCCTTATTTTGCACCTAAATAACGGGAAAAATGAAAAAAAGTTATTGGTAATATTTTGGTTTTCAGTTTTTGTCCTTATTTTGCACCTAGATACCGGGAAAAAAGAAAAAAAAATTATCTGAAATATTTTAGTTTTCTGTTTTTGTCCTTATTTTGCACCTAAAAAACGGGAAAAAAGAAAAAAAAGTAATTTGAAATATTTTGGGTTTCTGTTTTTGTCCTTATTTTGCACCTAAATAACAGGAAAAAAGAAAAAAAAGTTATTGGAAATATTTTGGTTTTCTGTTTTTGTCTTTATTTTACACCTAGATACCGGGAAAAAAGAAAAAAAAATTATCTGAAATATTTTAGTTTTCTGTTTTTGTCCTTATTTTGCACCTAAATAACAGGAAAAAAGAAAAAAAAGTTATTTGAAATATTCTGTTTTTGTCCTTATTTTACACCTAAATAACGGGAAAAAAGTAGAAAAAAGTTATCTGAAATATTTTGGTTTTCTGTTTTCGTTCTTATTTTGCACTTAAATAACGGGAAAAACGACAAAAAAAGTTATCTGAAATATTTTGGTTTTCTGTTTTTGTCCTTGTTTTGCACTTATATAACGGAAAAAAAAGAGAAAAAAGTTATCTGAAATATTTTGGTTTTCTGTTTTTGTCCTTATTTTGCACCTAAATAACAGGAAAAAAGAAAAAAAAAGTTATTTGAAATATTTTGGTTTTCTGTTTTTGTCCTTATTTTGCCACTTAAATAACGGGAAAAAGAAAAAACAAGTTATATGAAATATTTTAGTTTTCTGTTTTGTCCTTATTTTGCACATAAATAACAGGAAAAAAGAAAAAAAAGTTATTAGAAATATTTTGATTTTCTGTTTTGGTCCTTATTTTTCCACCTAAATAACGGGAAAAACACAAAAAAAGATATCTGAAATAACTTGGTTTTCTGTTTTTGTCCTTGTTTTGCACCTAAATAACGGGAAAAAAGAAACAAAAAGTTATCTGAAATATTTTGGTTTTCTGTTTTTGTCCTTATTTTGCACCTAAATAACAGGAAAAAAGAAAAAAAAGTTATTTGAAATATTTTGGTTTTCTGTTTTTGTCCTTATTTTGCCACTTAAATAACGGGAAAAAGAAAAAACAAGTTATATGAAATATTTTAGTTTTCTGTTTTGTCCTTATTTTGCACATAAATAACAGGAAAAAAGAAAAAAAAGTTATTTGAAATATTTTGATTTTCTGTTTTGGTCCTTATTTTTCCACCTAAATAACGGGAAAAAGACAAAAAAAGATATCTGAAATAACATGGTTTTCTGTTTTTGTCCTTGTCTTGCACGTAAATAACGGAAAAAAGAAAAAAAAAGTTATCTGAAATATTTTCGTTTTCTGTTTTCGTCCTTATTTTGGATCTAAATAACGGGAAAAAAGAAAAAAAAAGTTATTTGAAATATTTTGGTTTTCTGTTTTCCTCCTTATTTTGCACATAAATAACGGGAAATAAGAAAAAAAAGTAATTTGAAATATTTTGGTTTTCTGTTTTTGTCCTTATTTTACACCTAAATAACGGGGAAAAAGTAGAAAAAAGTTATCTGAAATATTTTGGTTTTCTGTTTTTGTCCTTATTTTGCACCTAAATAACGAGAAGTAAGAAAAAAAAGTTATCTGAAATATTTTCCTTTTCTGTTTTCGTCCTTATTTTGCATCTAAATAACGGGAAAAAAGAAAAAAAAAGTTATTTGAAATATTTTGGTTTTCTGTTTTCCTCCTTATTTTGCACATAAATAACGGGAAATAAGAAAAAAAAGTTATTTGAAATATTTTGGTTTTCTGGTTTTGTCCTTATTTTACACCTAAATAACTGGAAAAAAGAAAACAAAAGTTATCTGAAATGTTTTGGTTTTCTGTTTTTGTCCTTATTTTGCCACCTAAATAACGGAAAAAGAAAAAAAAAGTTATCTGAAATATTTTGGTTTTCTGTTTTTGTTCTTATTTTGCACCTAAATAACAGGAAAAAAGGAAAAAAAATTATTTGAAATATTTTGGTTTTCTGTTTTTGTCCTTATTTTGCCACTTAAATAACGGGAAAAAGAAAAAACAAGTTATCTGAAATATTTTAGTTTTGTGTTTTTGTCCTTATTTTGCACCTAAATAACAGGAAAAAAGAAAAAAAAGTTATTTAAAATATTCTGGTTTTCTGTTTTTGTCCTTGTTTTGCACCTAAAAAACGGGAAAAAAGAAAAAAAAAGTTATCTGAAATATTTTGGTTTTCTGTTTTCGTCCTTATTTTGCACCTAAAAAACGGGAAAAAAGAAAAAAAAGTAATTTGAAATATTTTGGGTTTCTGTTTTTGTCCTTATTTTGCACCTAAATAACAGGAAAAAACAAAAAAAAGTTATTGGAAATATTTTGGTTTTCTGTTTTTGTCCTTATTTTACACCTAGATACCGGGAAAAAAGAAAAAAAAATTATCTGAAATATTTTAGTTTTCTGTTTTTGTCCTTATTTTGCACCTAAATAACAAGAAAAAAGAAAAAAAAGTTATTTGAAATCTTCTGTTTTTGTCCTTATTTTACACCTAAATAGCGGGAAAAAAGTAGAAAAAAGTTATCTGAAATATTTTGGTTTTCTGTTTTCGTTCTTATTTTCCACCTAAATAACGGGAAAAAGACAAAAAAGATATCTGAAATAACTTGGTTTTCTGTTTTTGTCCTTGTTTTGCACCTAAATAACGGGAAAAAAGACACAAAAAGTTATCTGAAATATTTTAGTTTTCTGTTTTTGTCCTTATTTTGCACCTAAATAACAGGAATAAAAAAGTTATTTGAAATATTTTGGTTTTCTGTTTTTGTCCTTATTTTGCCACTTAAATAACGGGAAAAAGAAAAAACAAGTTATATGAAATATTTTAGTTTTCTGTTTTGTCCTTATTTTGCACATAAATAACAGGAAAAAAGAAAAAAAAGTTATTTGAAATATTTTGATTTTCTGTTTTGGTCCTTATTTTTCCACCTAAATTACGGGAAAAAGACAAAAAAAGATATCTGAAATAACTTGGTTTTCTGTTTTTGTCCTTGTCTTGCACGTATATAACGGAAAAAAGAAAAAAAAAGTTATCTGAAATATTTTCGTTTTCTGTTTTCGTCCTTATTTTGCATCTAAATAACGGGAAAAAAGAAAAAAAAAGTTATTTGAAATATTTTGGTTTTCTGTTTTCCTCCTTATTTTGCACATAAATAACGGGAAATAAGAAAAAAAAGTTATTTGAAATATTTTGGTTTTCTGTTTTTGTCCTTATTTTACACCTAAATAACGGGGAAAAAGTAGAAAAAAGTTATCTGAAATATTTTGGTTTTCTGTTTTTGTCCTTATTTTGCACCTAAATAACGAGAAGTAAGAAAAAAAAGTTATTTGAAATATTTGAGTTTTCTGTTTTTGTTCTATTTTGCCACTTAAATAACGGAAAAAGAAAAAAAAAGTTATCTGAAATATTTTAATTTTTCTGTTTTTGTCCTTATTTTACACCTAAATAACGGGAAAAAAGAAAAAAAAAGTTATCTGAAATGTTTTGGTTTTCTGTTTTTGTCCTTATTTTGCCACCTAAATAACGGAAAAAGAAAAAAAAAGTTATCTGAAATATTTTGGTTTTCTGTTTTTGTCCTTGTTTGGCACCTAAATAACGGGAAAAATAAAAAAAAATTATTTGAAATATTTTGGTTTTCTGTTTTTGTCCTTATTTTGCCACTTAAATAACGGCAAAAAGGAAAAACAAGTTATCTGAAATATTTTAGTTTTCTGTTTTTGTCCTTATTTTGCACCTAAATAACAGGAAAAAAGAAAAAAAAGTTATTTAAAATATTCTGGTTTTCTGTTTTTGTCCTTGTTTTGCACCTAAAAAACGGGAAAAAAGAAAAAAAAAGTTATCTGAAATATTTTGGTTTTCTGTTTTCGTCCTTATTTTGCACCTAAATAACGGGAAAAATGAAAAAAAGTTATTGGAAATATTTTGGTTTTCTGTTTTTGTCCTTATTTTGCACCTAAATAACAGGAAAAAAGAAAAAAAAGTTATTTAAAATATTCTGGTTTTCTGTTTTTGTCCTTGTTTTGCACCTAAATAACGGGAAAAAAGAAAAAAAAAGTTATCTCAAATATTTTGGTTTTCTGTTTTCGTCTTTATTTTCCACTTAAATAACGTGAAAAAAGAAAAAAAAGTTATCTGAAATATTTTAATTTTTCTGTTTTTGTCCTTATTTTGCACTTAAAAAACGGGGAAAAAAAAAAAAAGGAATTTGAAATATTTTGGGTTTCTGTTTTTGTCCTTATTTTGCACCTAAATAACGGGAAATAAGAAAAAAAAGTTATTTAAAATATTCTGGTTTTCTGTTTTTGTCCTTGTTTTGCACCTAAAAAACGGGAAAAAAGAAAAAAAAAGTTATCTGAAATATTTTGGTTTTCTGTTTTCGTCCTTATTTTGCACCTAAATAACGGGAAAAATGAAAAAAAGTTATTGGAAATATTTTGGTTTTCTGTTTTTGTCCTTATTTTGCACCTAAATAACAGGAAAAACAGAAAAAAAAGTTATTTAAAATATTCTGGTTTTCTGTTTTTGTCCTTGTTTTGCACCTAAATAACGGGAAAAAAGAAAAAAAAAGTTATCTCAAATATTTTGGTTTTCTGTTTTCGTCTTTATTTTCCACTTAAATAACGTGAAAAAAGAAAAAAAAGTTATCTGAAATATTTTAATTTTTCTGTTTTTGTCCTTATTTTGCACTTAAAAAACGTGAAAAAAGAAAAAAAAGTTATCTGAAATATTTTAATTTTTCTGTTTTTGTCCTTATTTTGCACTTAAAAAACGGGGAAAAAAAAAAAAAAGTAATTTGAAATATTTTGGGTTTCTGTTTTTGTCCTTATTTTGCACCTAAATAACAGGAAAAAAGAAAAAAAAGTTATTGGAAATATTTTGGTTTTCTGTTTTTGTCCTTGTTTTGCACTTATATAACAGAAAAAAAGAGAAAAAAGTTATCTGAAATATTTTGGTTTTCTGTTTTTGTCCTTATTTTGCACCTAAATAACAGGAAAAAAGAAAAAAAAAGTTATTTGAAATATTTTGGTTTTCTGTTTTTGTCCTTATTTTGCCACTTAAATAACGGGAAAAAGAAAAATCAAGTTATATGAAATATTTTAGTTTTCTGTTTTGTCCTTATTTTGCACATAAATAACAGGAAAAAAGAAAAAAAAGTTATTTGAAATATTTTGATTTTCTGTTTTGGTCCTTATTTTGCACCTAAATAACGGGAAAAAAGAAAAAAAAAGTTATCTGAAATATTTTGGTTTTCTGTTTTTGTCCTTATTTTGCACCTAAATAACGGGAAAAAAGAAAAAAAAAGTTATCTGAAATGTTTTGGTTTTCTGTTTTTGTCCTCATTTTGCACCTAAATAACGGGAAATAAGAAAAAAAAGTTATTTGAAATATTTTGGTTTTTTGTTTTTGTCCTTATTCTGCACCTAAATAACGGGAAAAAGAAAAAAAAGTTATTTGAAATATTTTGGTTTTCTGTTTTTGTCCTTATTTTACACCTAAATAACGGGAAAAAAGTAGAAAAAAGTTATCTGAAATATTTTGGTTTTCTGTTTTCGTCCTTATTTTGCACCTAAATAACGGGAAAAATGAAAAAAAAAGTTATCTGAAATATTTTGGTTTTCTGTTTTTGTCCTTGTTTTCCACTTAAATAACAGGAAAAAAGAAAAAAAAAGTTATCTGAAATATTTTGCTTTTCTGGTTTTATCCTTGTCTTGCATCTAAGGAACGGGAAAAAAGAAAAAAAAGTTATTTGAAATATTTTGGTTTTCTGTTTTGTCCTTATTTTGCCACTTAAATAACGCGAAAAACAAAAAAGAAGTTGTATGAAATATTTTAGTTTTCTGTTTTTGTCCTTATTTTGCACCTAAATAACAGGAAAAAAGAAAAAAAAGTTATCTCAAATATTTTGGTTTTCAGTTTTTGTCCTTATTTTGCACCTATATAAAGGGAAAAAGGAAAAAAAAGTTATCTGAAATTTTTTGATTTTATATCCTTATTTTGCCACCTAAATAACGGGTTTTTGTCCTTATTTTGCCACTTAAATAACGGGGAAAAAAAAAAGTTATCTGAAATATTTTCGTTTGCTGTTTTTGTCCTTATTTTGCACCTAAATAACGAGAAGTAAGAAAAAAGAGTTATTTGAAATATTTTAGTTTTCTGTTTTTGTTCTATTTTGCCACTTAAATAACGGAAAAAGAAAAAAAAAGTTATCTGAAATATTTTAATTTTTCTGTTTTTGTCCTTATTTTACACCTAAATAACGGGAAAAAAGAAAAAAAAAGTTATATGAAATGTTTTGGTTTTCTGTTTTTGTCCTTATTTTGCCACTTAAATAACGGGAAAAAGAAAAAACAAGTTATCTGAAATATTTTAGTTTTCTGTTTTTGTCCTTATTTTGCACCTAAATAACAGGAAAAAAGAAAAAAAAGTTATTTAAAATATTCTGGTTTACTGTTTTTGTCCTTGTTTTGCACCTAAATAACGGGAAAAAAGAAAAAAAAAGTTATCTCAAATATTTTGGTTTTCTGTTTTCGTCTTTATTTTCCACTTAAATAACGTGAAAAAAGAAAAAAAAAGTTATCTGAAATATTTTAATTTTTCTGTTTTTGTCCTTATTTTGCCACTTAAATAACGGGAAAAAGAAAAATCAAGTTATATGAAATATTTTAGTTTTCTGTTTTGTCCTTATTTTGCACATAAATAACAGGAAAAAAGAAAAAAAAGTTATTTGAAATATTTTGATTTTCTGTTTTGGTCCTTATTTTGCACCTAAATAACGGGAAAAAAGAAAAAAAAAGTTATCTGAAATATTTTGGTTTTCTGTTTTTGTCCTTATTTTGCACCTAAATAACGGGAAAAAAGAAAAAAAAAGTTATCTGAAATGTTTTGGTTTTCTGTTTTTGTCCTCATTTTGCACCTAAATAACGGGAACTAAGAAAAAAAAGTTATTTGAAATATTTTGGTTTTTTGTTTTTGTCCTTATTCTGCACCTAAATAACGGGAAAAAGAAAAAAAAGTTATTTGAAATATTTTGGTTTTCTGTTTTTGTCCTTATTTTACACCTAAATAACGGGAAAAAAGTAAAAAAAAGTTATCTGAAATATTTTGGTTTTCTGTTTTCGTCCTTATTTTGCACCTAAATAACGGGAAAAATGAAAAAAAAAGTTATCTGAAATATTTTGGTTTTCTGTTTTTGTCCTTGTTTTCCACTTAAATAACAGGAAAAAAGAAAAAAAAAGTTATCTGAAATATTTTGCTTTTCTGGTTTTATCCTTGTCTTGCATCTAAAGAACGGGAAAAAAGAAAAAAAAGTTATTTGAAATATTTTGGTTTTCTGTTTTGTCCTTATTTTGCCACTTAAATAACGCGAAAAACAAAAAAGAAGTTGTATGAAATATTTTAGTTTTCTGTTTTTGTCCTTATTTTGCACCTAAATAACAGGAAAAATGAAAAAAAAGTTATCTCAAATATTTTGGTTTTCAGTTTTTGTCCTTATTTTGCACCTATATAAAGGGAAAAAGGAAAAAAAAGTTATCTGAAATTTTTTGATTTTATATCCTTATTTTGCCACCTAAATAACGGGTTTTTGTCCTTATTTTGCCACTTAAATAACGGGGAAAAAAAAAAGTTATCTGAAATATTTTCGTTTGCTGTTTTTGTCCTTATTTTGCACCTAAATAACGAGAAGTAAGAAAAAAAAGTTATTTGAAATATTTTAGTTTTCTGTTTTTGTTCTATTTTGCCACTTAAATAACGGAAAAAGAAAAAAAAAGTTATCTGAAATATTTTAATTTTTCTGTTTTTGTCCTTATTTTACACCTAAATAACGGGAAAAAAGAAAAAAAAAGTTATATGAAATGTTTTGGTTTTCTGTTTTTGTCCTTATTTTGCCACTTAAATAACGGGAAAAAGAAAAAACAAGTTATCTGAAATATTTTAGTTTTCTGTTTTTGTCCTTATTTTGCACCTAAATAACAGGAAAAAAGAAAAAAAAGTTATTTAAAATATTCTGGTTTTCTGTTTTTGTCCTTGTTTTGCACCTAAATAACGGGAAAAAAGAAAAAAAAAAGTTATCTCAAATATTTTGGTTTTCTGTTTTCGTCTTTATTTTCCACTTAAATAACGTGAAAAAAGAAAAAAAAAGTTATCTGAAATATTTTAATTTTTCTGTTTTTGTCCTTATTTTACACCTAAATAACGCGAAAAAAGAAAAAAAAAGTTATCTGAAATGTTGTGGTTTTCTGTTTTTGTCCTTATTTTGCCACCTAAATAACGGAAAAAGAAAAAAAAAGTTATCTGAAATATTTTGGTTTTCTGTTTTTGTTCTTATTTTGCACCTAAATAACAGGAAAAAATAAAAAAAAATTATTTGAAATATTTTGGTTTTCTGTTTTTGTCCTTATTTTGCCACTTAAATAACGGGAAAAAGAAAAAACAAGTTATCTGAAATATTTTAGTTTTGTGTTTTTGTCCTTATTTTGCACCTAAATAACAGGAAAAAAGAAAAAAAAGTTATTTAAAATATTCTGGTTTTCTGTTTTTGTCCTTGTTTTGCACCTAAAAAACGGGAAAAAAGAAAAAAAAAGTTATCTGAAATATTTTGGTTTTCTGTTTTCGTCCTTATTTTGCACCTAAATAACGGGAAAAATGAAAAAAAGTTATTGGAAATATTTTGGTTTTCTGTTTTTGTCCTTATTTTGCACCTAGATACCGGGAAAAAAGAATAAAAAATTATCTGAAATATTTTAGTTTTCTGTTTTTGTCCTTATTTTGCACCTAAAAAACGGGAAAAAAGAAAAAAAAGTAATTTGAAATATTTTGGGTTTCTATTTTTGTCCTTATTTTGCACCTAAATAACAGGAAAAAAGAAAAAAAAGTTATTGGAAATATTTTGGTTTTCTGTTTTTGTCCTTATTTTGCACCTAGATACCGGGAAAAAAGAAAAAAAAATTATCTGAAATATTTTAGTTTTCTGTTTTTGTCCTTATTTTGCACCTAAATAAGAGGAAAAAAGGAAAAAAAGTTATTTGAAATATTTTGGTTTTCTGTTTTTGTCCTTATTTTACACCTAAATAGCGGGAAAAAAGTAGAAAAAAGTTATCTGAAATATTTTGGTTTTCTATTTTCGTTCTTATTTTGCACTTAAATAACGGGAAAAACGAAAAAAAAAGTTATCTGAAATATTTTGGTTTTCTGTTTTTGTCCTTGTTTTGCACTTATATAACGGAAAAAAAAGAGAAAAAAGTTATCTGAAATATTTTGGTTTTCTGTTTTTGTCCTTATTTTGCACCTAAATAACAGGAAAAAAGAAAAAAAAAGTTATTTGAAATATTTTGGTTTTCTGTTTTTGTCCTTATTTTGCCACTTAAATAACGGGAAAAAGAAAAAACAAGTTATATGAAATATTTTAGTTTTCTGTTTTGTCCTTATTTTGCACATAAATAACAGGAAAAAAGAAAAAAAAGTTATTTGAAATATTTTGATTTTCTGTTTTGGTCCTTATTTTTCCACCTAAATAACGGGAAAAAGACAAAAAAAGATATCTGAAATAACTTGGTTTTCTGTTTTTGTCCTTGTTTTGCACCTAAATAACGGGAAAAAAGAAACAAAAAGTTATCTGAAATATTTTGGTTTTATGTTTTCGTGCTTATTTTGCAACTAAATAACGGGAAAAAAGAAAAAAAAAGTTATTTGAAATATTTTGGTTTTCTGTTTTTGTCTTTATTTTGCCACTTAAATAACGGGAAAAAGAAAAAACAAGTTATATGAAATATTTTAGTTTTCTCTTTTGTCCTTATTTTGCACATAAATAACAGCAAAAAAGAAAAAAAAGTTATTTGAAATATTTTGATTTTCTGTTTTGGTCCTTATTTTTCCACCTAAATAACGGGAAAAAGACAAAAAAAGATATCTGAAATAACTTGGTTTTCTGTTTTTGTCCTTGTCTTGCACGTAAATAACGGAAAAAAGAAAAAAAAAGTTATCTGAAATATTTTCGTTTTCTGTTTTCGTCCTTATTTTGCATCTAAATAACGGGAAAAAAGAAAAAAAAAGTTATTTGAAATATTTTGGTTTTCTGTTTTCCTCCTTATTTTGCACATAAATAACGGGAAATAAGAAAAAAAAGTTATTTGAAATATTTTGGTTTTCTGTTTTTATCCTTATTTTGCACCTAAATAACAGGAAAAAAGAAAAAAAAAGTTAGTTGAAATATTTTGGTTTTCTGTTTTTGTCCTTATTTTGCCACTTAAATAACGGGAAAAAGAAAAATCAAGTTATATGAAATATTTTAGTTTTCTGTTTTGTCCTTATTTTGCACATAAATAACAGGAAAAAAGAAAAAAAAGTTATTTGAAATATTTTGATTTTCTGTTTTGGTCTTTATTTTGCACCTATATAAAGGAAAAAAAAAGTGATCTGAAATATTTTGGTTTTCTGTTTTTGTCCTTATTTTGCACCTAAATAACGGCAAAAAAGAACAAAAAAGGTATCTGAAATATTTTGGTTTTCTGTTTTTGTCCTCATTTTGCACCTAAATAACGGGAAATAAGAAAAAAAAGTTATTTGAAATATTTTGGTTTTTTGTTTTTGTCCTTATTCTGCACCTAAATAACGGGAAAAAGAAAAAAAAGTTATTTGAAATATTTTGGTTTTCTGTTTTTGTCCTTATTTTACACCTAAATAACGGGAAAAAAGTAGAAAAAAGTTATCTGAAATATTTTGGTTTTCTGTTTTCGTCCTTATTTTGCACCTAAATAACGGGAAAAATGAAAAAAAAAGTTATCTGAAATTTTTGGTTTTCTGTTTTTGTCCTTGTTTTCCACTTAAATAACGGGAAAAAAGAAAAAAAAAGTTATCTGAAATATTTTGCTTTTCTGGTTTTATCCTTGTCTTGCATCTAAAGAACGGGAAAAAAGAAAAAAAAGTTATTTGAAATATTTTGGTTTTCTGTTTTGTCCTTATTTTGCCACTTAAATAACGCGAAAAACAAAAAAGAAGTTGTATGAAATATTTTAGTTTTCTGTTTTTGTCCTTATTTTGCACCTAAATAACAGGAAAAAAGAAAAAAAAGTTATCTGAAATATTTTGGTTTTCAGTTTTTGTCCTTATTTTGCAACTATATAAAGGGAAAAAGGAAAAAAAAGTTATCTGAAATTTTTTGATTTTATATCCTTATTTTGCCACCTAAATAACGGGTTTTTGTCCTTATTTTGCCACTTAAATAACGGGGAAAAAAAAAAGTTATCTGAAATATTTTCGTTTGCTGTTTTTGTCCTTATTTTGCACCTAAATAACGAGAAGTAAGAAAAAAAAGTTATTTGAAATATTTTAGTTTTTCTGTTTTTGTCCTTATTTTACACCTAAATAACGGGAAAAAAGAAAAAAAAAGTTATATGAAATGTTTTGGTTTTCTGTTTTTGTCCTTATTTTGCCACTTAAATAACGGGAAAAAGAAAAAACAAGTTATCTGAAATATTTTAGTTTTCTGTTTTTGTCCTTATTTTGCACCTAAATAACAGGAAAAAAGAAAAAAAAGTTATTTAAAATATTCTGGTTTTCTGTTTTTGTCCTTGTTTTGCACCTAAATAACGGGAAAAAAGAAAAAAAAAGTTATCTCAAATATTTTGGTTTTCTGTTTTCGTCTTTATTTTCCACTTAAATAACGTGAAAAAAGAAAAAAAAAGTTATCTGAAATATTTTAATTTTTCTGTTTTTGTCCTTATTTTACACCTAAATAACGCGAAAAAAGAAAAAAAAAGTTATCTGAAATGTTTTGGTTTTCTGTTTTTGTCCTTATTTTGCACCTAAATAACGGGAAAAAAGAAAAAAAAAGTTATCTGAAATGTTTTGGTTTTCTGTTTTTGTCCTCATTTTGCACCTAAATAACGGGAAATAAGAAAAAAAAGTTATTTGAAATATTTTGGTTTTTTGTTTTTGTCCTTATTCTGCACCTAAATAACGGGAAAAAGAAAAAAAAGTTATTTGAAATATTTTGGTTTTCTGTTTTTGTCCTTATTTTACACCTAAATAAGAGGAAAAAAGAAAAAAAAGTTATCTGAAATATTTTAATTTTTCTGTTTTTGTCCTTATTTTACACCTAGATACCGGGAAAAAAGAATAAAAAATTATCTGAAATATTTTAGTTTTCTGTTTTTGTCCTTATTTTGCACCTAAAAAACGGGAAAAAAGAAAAAAAAGTAATTTGAAATATTTTGGGTTTCTATTTTTGTCCTTATTTTGCACCTAAATAACAGGAAAAAAGAAAAAAAAGTTATTGGAAATATTTTGGTTTTCTGTTTTTGTCCTTATTTTGCACCTAGATACCGGGAAAAAAGAAAAAAAAATTATCTGAAATATTTTAGTTTTCTGTTTTTGTCCTTATTTTGCACCTAAATAACAGGAAAAAAGAAAAAAAAGTTATTTGAAATATTTTGGTTTTCTGTTTTTGTCCTTATTTTACACTTAAATAGCGGGAAAAAAGTAGAAAAAAGTTATCTGAAATATTTTGGTTTTCTATTTTCGTTCTTATTTTGCACTTAAATAACGGGAAAAACGAAAAAAAAAGTTATCTGAAATATTTTGGTTTTCTGTTTTTGTCCTTGTTTTGCACTTATATAACGGAAAAAAAAGAGAAAAAAGTTATCTGAAATATTTTGGTTTTCTGTTTTTGTCCTTATTTTGCACCTAAATAACAGGAAAAAAGAAAAAAAAAGTTATTTGAAATATTTTGGTTTTCTGTTTTTGTCCTTATTTTGCCACTTAAATAACGAGAAAAAGAAAAAACAAGTTATATGAAATATTTTAGTTTTCTGTTTTGTCCTTATTTTGCACATAAATAACAGGAAAAAAGAAAAAAAAGTTATTTGAAATATTTTGATTTTCTGTTTTGGTCCTTATTTTTCCACCTAAATAACGGGAAAAAGACAAAAAAAGATATCTGAAATAACTTGGTTTTCTGTTTTTGTCCTTGTTTTGCACCTAAATAACGGGAAAAAAGAAACAAAAAGTTATCTGAAATATTTTGGTTTTATGTTTTCGTGCTTATTTTGCAACTAAATAACGGGAAAAAAGAAAAAAAAAGTTATTTGAAATATTTTGGTTTTCTGTTTTTGTCTTTATTTTGCCACTTAAATAACGGGAAAAAGAAAAAACAAGTTATATGAAATATTTTAGTTTTCTCTTTTGTCCTTATTTTGCACATAAATAACAGCAAAAAAGAAAAAAAAGTTATTTGAAATATTTTGATTTTCTGTTTTGGTCCTTATTTTTCCACCTAAATAACGGGAAAAAGACAAAAAAAGATATCTGAAATAACTTGGTTTTCTGTTTTTGTCCTTGTCTTGCACGTAAATAACGGAAAAAAGAAAAAAAAAGTTATCTGAAATATTTTCGTTTTCTGTTTTCGTCCTTATTTTGCATCTAAATAACGGGAAAAAAGAAAAAAAAAGTTATTTGAAATATTTTGGTTTTCTGTTTTCCTCCTTATTTTGCACATAAATAACGGGAAATAAGAAAAAAAAGTTATTTGAAATATTTTGGTTTTCTGTTTTTATCCTTATTTTGCACCTAAATAACAGGAAAAAAGAAAAAAAAAGTTAGTTGAAATATTTTGGTTTTCTGTTTTTGTCCTTATTTTGCCACTTAAATAACGGGAAAAAGAAAAATCAAGTTATATGAAATATTTTAGTTTTCTGTTTTGTCCTTATTTTGCACATAAATAACAGGAAAAAAGAAAAAAAAGTTATTTGAAATATTTTGATTTTCTGTTTTTGTCCTTGTTTTGCACCTAAATAACGGGAAAAAAGAAAAAAAAAGTTATCTGAAATATTTTGGTTTTCTGTTTTTGTCCTTATTTTGCACCTAAATAACGGGAAAAAAGAAAAAAAAAGTTATCTGAAATGTTTTGGTTTTCTGTTTTTGTCCTCATTTTGCACCTAAATAACGGGAAATAAGAAAAAAAAGTTATTTGAAATATTTTGGTTTTTTGTTTTTGTCCTTATTCTGCACCTAAATAACGGGAAAAAGAAAAAAAAGTTATTTGAAATATTTTGGTTTTCTGTTTTTGTCCTTATTTTACACCTAAATAACGGGAAAAAAGTAGAAAAAAGTTATCTGAAATATTTTGGTTTTCTGTTTTCGTCCTTATTTTGCACCTAAATAACGGGAAAAATGAAAAAAAAAGTTATCTGAAATTTTTGGTTTTCTGTTTTTGTCCTTGTTTTCCACTTAAATAACGGGAAAAAAGAAAAAAAAAGTTATCTGAAATATTTTGCTTTTCTGGTTTTATCCTTGTCTTGCATCTAAAGAACGGGAAAAAAGAAAAAAAAGTTATTTGAAATATTTTGGTTTTCTGTTTTGTCCTTATTTTGCCACTTAAATAACGCGAAAAACAAAAAAGAAGTTGTATGAAATATTTTAGTTTTCTGTTTTTGTCCTTATTTTGCACCTAAATAACAGGAAAAAAGAAAAAAAAGTTATCTGAAATATTTTGGTTTTCAGTTTTTGTCCTTATTTTGCAACTATATAAAGGGAAAAAGGAAAAAAAAGTTATCTGAAATTTTTTGATTTTATATCCTTATTTTGCCACCTAAATAACGGGTTTTTGTCCTTATTTTGCCACTTAAATAACGGGGAAAAAAAAAAGTTATCTGAAATATTTTCGTTTGCTGTTTTTGTCCTTATTTTGCACCTAAATAACGAGAAGTAAGAAAAAAAAGTTATTTGAAATATTTTAGTTTTTCTGTTTTTGTCCTTATTTTACACCTAAATAACGGGAAAAAAGAAAAAAAAAGTTATATGAAATGTTTTGGTTTTCTGTTTTTGTCCTTATTTTGCCACTTAAATAACGGGAAAAAGAAAAAACAAGTTATCTGAAATATTTTAGTTTTCTGTTTTTGTCCTTATTTTGCACCTAAATAACAGGAAAAAAGAAAAAAAAGTTATTTAAAATATTCTGGTTTTCTGTTTTTGTCCTTGTTTTGCACCTAAATAACGGGAAAAAAGAAAAAAAAAGTTATCTCAAATATTTTGGTTTTCTGTTTTCGTCTTTATTTTCCACTTAAATAACGTGAAAAAAGAAAAAAAAAGTTATCTGAAATATTTTAATTTTTCTGTTTTTGTCCTTATTTTACACCTAAATAACGGGAAGAAAGAAAAAAAAAGTTATCTGAAATGTTTTGGTTTTCTGTTTTTGTCCTTATTTTGCACCGAAATAACGGGAAAAAAGTAGAAAAAAGTTATCTGAAATATTTTGGTTTTCTGTTTTTGTCCTCATTTTGCACCTAAATAACGGGAAATAAGAAAAAAAAGTTATTTGAAATATTTTGGTTTTTTGTTTTTGTCCTTATTCTGCACCTAAATAACGGGAAAAAGAAAAAAAAGTTATTTGAAATATTTTGGTTTTCTGTTTTTGTCCTTATTTTACACCTAAATAACGGGAAAAAAGTAGAAAAAAGTTATCTGAAATATTTTGGTTTTCTGTTTTCGTCCTTATTTTGCACCTAAATAACGGGAAAAATGAAAAAAAAAGTTATCTGAAATTTTTGGTTTTCTGTTTTTGTCCTTGTTTTCCACTTAAATAACGGGAAAAAAGAAAAAAAAAGTTATCTGAAATATTTTGCTTTTCTGGTTTTATCCTTGTCTTGCATCTAAAGAACGGGAAAAAAGAAAAAAAAGTTATTTGAAATATTTTGGTTTTCTGTTTTGTCCTTATTTTGCCACTTAAATAACGCGAAAAACAAAAAAGAAGTTGTATGAAATATTTTAGTTTTCTGTTTTTGTCCTTATTTTGCACCTAAATAACAGGAAAAAAGAAAAAAAAGTTATCTGAAATATTTTGGTTTTCAGTTTTTGTCCTTATTTTGCACCTATATAAAGGGAAAAAGGAAAAAAAGTTATCTGAAATTTTTTGATTTTATATCCTTATTTTGCCACCTAAATAACGGGTTTTTGTCCTTATTTTGCCACTTAAATAACGGGGAAAAAAAAAAGTTATCTGAAATATTTTCGTTTGCTGTTTTTGTCCTTATTTTGCACCTAAATAACGAGAAGTAAGAAAAAAAAGTTATTTGAAATATTTTAGTTTTCTGTTTTTGTTCTATTTTGCCACTTAAATAACGGAAAAAGAAAAAAAAAGTTATCTGAAATATTTTAATTTTTCTGTTTTTGTCCTTATTTTACACCTAAATAACGGAAAAAAAGAAAAAAAAAGTTATATGAAATGTTTTGGTTTTCTGTTTTTGTCCTTATTTTGCCACTTAAATAACGGGAAAAAGAAAAAACAAGTTATCTGAAATATTTTAGTTTTCTGTTTTTGTCCTTATTTTGCACCTAAATAACAGGAAAAAAGAAAAAAAAGTTATTTAAAATATTCTGGTTTTCTGTTTTTGTCCTTGTTTTGCACCTAAATAACGGGAAAAAAGAAAAAAAAAGTTATCTCAAATATTTTGGTTTTCTGTTTTCGTCTTTATTTTCCACTTAAATAACGTGAAAAAAGAAAAAAAAAGTTATCTGAAATATTTTAATTTTTCTGTTTTTGTCCTTATTTTACACCTAAATAACGCGAAAAAAGAAAAAAAAAGTTATCTGAAATGTTTTGGTTTTCTGTTTTTGTCCTTATTTTGCCACCTAAATAACGGAAAAAGAAAAAAAAAGTTATCTGAAATATTTTGGTTTCCTGTTTTTGTTCTTATTTTGCACCTAAATAACAGGAAAAAATAAAAAAAAATTATTTGAAATATTTTGGTTTTCTGTTTTTGTCCTTATTTTGCCACTTAAATAACGGGAAAAAGAAAAAACAAGTTATCTGAAATATTTTAGTTTTGTGTTTTTGTCCTTATTTTGCACCTAAATAACAGGAAAAAAGAAAAAAAAGTTATTTAAAATATTCTGGTTTTCTGTTTTTGTCCTTGTTTTGCACCTAAAAAACGGGAAAAAAGAAAAAAAAAGTTATCTGAAATATTTTGGTTTTCTGTTTTCGTCCTTATTTTGCACCTAAATAACGGGAAAAATGACAAAAAGTTATTGGAAATATTTTGGTTTTCTGTTTTTGTCCTTATTTTGCACCTAGATACCGGGAAAAAAGAATAAAAAATTATCTGAAATATTTTAGTTTTCTGTTTTTGTCCTTATTTTGCACCTAAAAAACGGGAAAAAAGAAAAAAAAGTAATTTGAAATATTTTGGGTTTCTGTTTTTGTCCTTATTTTGCACCTAAATAACAGGAAAAAAGAAAAAAAAGTTATTGGAAATATTTTGGTTTTCTGTTTTTGTCCTTATTTTGCACCTAGATACCGGGAAAAAAGAAAAAAAAATTATCTGAAATATTTTAGTTTTCTGTTTTTGTCCTTATTTTGCACCTAAATAAGAGGAAATAAGAAAACAAAAGTTATTTGAAATATTTTGGTTTTCTGTTTTTGTCCTTATTTTACACCTAAATAGCGGGAAAAAAGTAGAAAAAAGTTATCTGAAATATTTTGGTTTTCTATTTTCGTTCTTATTTTGCACTTAAATAACGGGAAAAACGAAAAAAAAAGTTATCTGAAATATTTTGGTTTTCTGTTTTTGTCCTTGTTTTGCACTTATATAACGGAAAAAAAAGAGAAAAAAGTTATCTGAAATATTTTGGTTTTCTGTTTTTGTCCTTATTTTGCACCTAAATAATAGGAAAAAAGAAAAAAAAAGTTATTTGAAATATTTTGGTTTTCTGTTTTTGTCCTTATTTTGCCACTTAAATAACGGGAAAAAGAAAAAACAAGTTATATGAAATATTTTAGTTTTCTGTTTTGTCCTTATTTTGCACATAAATAACAGGAAAAAAGAAAAAAAAGTTATTTGAAATATTTTGATTTTCTGTTTTGGTCCTTATTTTTCCACCTAAATAACGGGAAAAAGACAAAAAAAGATATCTGAAATAACTTGGTTTTCTGTTTTTGTCCTTGTTTTGCACCTAAATAACGGGAAAAAAGAATCAAAAAGTTATCTGAAATATTTTGGTTTTATGTTTTCGTCCTTATTTTGCAACTAAATAACGGGAAAAAAGAAAAAAAAAGTTATTTGAAATATTTTGGTTTTCTGTTTTTGTCCTTATTTTGCCACTTAAATAACGGGAAAAAGAAAAAACAAGTTATATGAAATATTTTAGTTTTCTCTTTTGTCCTTATTTTGCACATAAATAACAGCAAAAAAGAAAAAAAAGTTATTTGAAATATTTTGATTTTCTGTTTTGGTCCTTATTTTTCCACCTAAATAACGGGAAAAAGACAAAAAAAGATATCTGAAATAACTTGGTTTTCTATTTTTGTCCTTGTCTTGCACGTAAATAACGGAAAAAAGAAAAAAAAAGTTATCTGAAATATTTTCGTTTTCTGTTTTCGTCCTTATTTTGCATCTAAATAACGTGAAAAAAGAAAAAAAAAGTTATTTGAAATATTTTGGTTTTCTGTTTTCCTCCTTATTTTGCACATAAATAACGGGAAATAAGAAAAAAAAGTTATTTGAAATATTTTGGTTTTCTGTTTTTGTCCTTATTTTACACCTAAATAACGGGGAAAAAGTAGAAAAAAGTTATCTGAAATATTTTGGTTTTCTGTTTTTGTCCTTATTTTGCACCTAAATAATAGGAAAAAAGGAGAAAAAAGTTATCTGAAATATTTTGGTTTTCTGTTTTTGTCCTTATTTTGCACCTAAATAACGAGAAGTAAGAAAAAAAAGTTATTTGAAATATTTTAGTTTTCTGTTTTTGTCCTTATTTTACACCTAAATAACGGGAAAAAGAAATAAAAAGTTATATGAAATGTTTTAGTTTTCTGTTTTTGTCCTTATTTTGCCACTTAAATAACGGGAAAAAGAAAAAACAAGTTATCTGAAATATTTTAGTTTTCTGTTTTTGTCCTTATTTTGCACCTAAATAACAGGAAAAAAGAAAAAAAAGTTATTTAAAATATTCTGGTTTTCTGTTTTTGTCCTTGTTTTGCACCTAAATAACGGGAAAAAAGAAAAAAAAAGTTATCTCAAATATTTTGGTTTTCTGTTTTCGTCTTTATTTTCCACTTAAATAACGTGAAAAAAGAAAAAAAAAGTTATCTGAAATATTTTAATTTTCTGGTTTTGTCCTTATTTTACACCTAAATAACGGGAAAAAAGAAAAAAAAAGTTATCTGAAATGTTTTGGTTTTCTGTTTTTGTCCTTATTTTGCCACCTAAATAACGGAAAAAGAAAAAAAAAGTTATCTGAAATATTTTGGTTTTCTGTTTTTGTTCTTATTTTGCACCTAAATAACAGGAAAAAATAATAAAAAATTATTTAAAATATTTTGGTTTTCTGTTTTTGTCCTTATTTTGCCACTTAAATAACGGCAAAAAGGAAAAACAAGTTATCTGAAATATTTTAGTTTTCTGTTTTTGTCCTTATTTTGCACCTAAATAACAGGAAAAAAGAAAAAAAAGTTATTTAAAATATTCTGGTTTTCTGTTTTTGTCCTTGTTTTGCACCTAAAAAACGGGAAAAAAGAAAAAAAAAGTTATCTGAAATATTTTGGTTTTCTGTTTTCGTCCTTATTTTGCACCTAAATAACGGGAAAAATGAAAAAAAGTTATTGGAAATATTTTGGTTTTCTGTTTTTGTCCTTATTTTGCACCTAGATACCGGGAAAAAAGAAAAAAAAATTATCTGAAATATTTTAGTTTTCTGTTTTTGTCCTTATTTTGCACTTAAAAAACGGGAAAAAAGAAAAAAAAGTAATTTGAAATATTTTGGGTTTCTGTTTTTGTCCTTATTTTGCACCTAAATAAGAGGAAAAAAGAAAAAAAAGTTATTGGAAATATTTTGGTTTTCTGTTTTTGTCCTTATTTTGCACCTAGATACCGGGAAAAAACAAAAAAAAAATTATCTGAAATATTTTAGTTTTCTGTTTTTGTCCTTATTTTGCACCTAAATAACAGGAAAAAAGAAAAAAAATTTATTTGAAATATTTTGGTTTTCTGTTTTTGTCCTTATTTTACACCTAAATAGCGGGAAAAAAGTAGAAAATAGTTATCTGAAATATTTTGGTTTTCTGTTTTCGTTCTTATTTTGCACTTAAATAACGGGGAAAACGAAAAAAAAGTTATCTGAAATATTTTGGTTTTCTGTTTTTTTCCTTGTTTTGCACTTATATAACGGAAAAAAAAGAGAAAAAAGTTATCTGAAATATTTTGGTTTTCTGTTTTTGTCCTTATTTTGCACATAAATAACAGCAAAAAAGAAAAAAAAGTTATTTGAAATATTTTGATTTTCTGTTTTGGTCCTTATTTTGCCACTTAAATAACGGGAAAAAGAAAAATCAAGTTATATGAATTATTTTAGTTTTCTGTTTTGTCCTTATTTTGCACATAAATAACAGGAAAAAAGAAAAAAAAGTTATTTGAAATATTTTGATTTTCTGTTTTGGTCCTTATTTTTCCACCTAAATAACGCGAAAAAGACAAAAAAAGATATCTGAAATAATTTAGTTTTCTGTTTTTGTCCTTGTTTTGCACCTAAACAACGGGAAAAAAGTAACAAAAAGTTATCTGAAATATTTTGGTTTTATGTTTTCGTCCTTATTTTGCAACTAAATAACGGGAAAAAAGAAAAAAAAAGTTATTTGAAATATTTTGGTTTTCTGTTTTTGTCCTTATTTTGCAACTTAAATAACGGGAAAAAGAAAAAACAAGTTATATGAAATATTTTAGTTTTCTCTTTTGTCCTTATTTTGCACATAAATAACAGCAAAAAAGAAAAAAAAGTTATTTGAAATATTTTGATTTTCTGTTTTGGTCCTTATTTTTCCACCTAAATAACGGGAAAAAGACAAAAAAAGATATCTGAAATAACTTGGTTTTCTGTTTTTGTCCTTGTCTTGCACGTAAATAACGGAAAAAAGAAAAAAAAAGTTATCTGAAATATTTTCGTTTTCTGTTTTTGTCCTTATTTTGCAACTAAATAACGGGAAAAAAGAAAAAAAAGTTATGTGAAATATTTTGATTTTCTGTTTTGGTCCTTATTTTTCCACCTAAATAACGGGAAAAAGACAAAAAAAGATATCTGAAATAACTTGGTTTTCTGTTTTTGTCCTTGTTTTGCACCTAAATAACGGGAAAAAAGAAAAAAAAAGTTATCTGAAATATTTTGGTTTTCTGTTTTCGTCCTTATTTTGCACATAAATAACGGGAAATTAGAAAAAAAAAGTTATTTGAAATATTTTGGTTTTCTGTTTTTGTCCTTATTTTACACCTAAATAACGGGGAAAAAGTAGAAAAAAGTTATCTGAAATATTTTGGTTTTCTGTTTTTGTCCTTATTTTGCACCTAAATAATAAGAAAAAAGGAGAAAAAAGTTATCTGAAATATTTTGGTTTTCTGTTTTTGTCTTTATTTTTCACTTAAATAACAGGAAGAAAGAAAAAAAAGTTATCTGAAATATTTTGGTTTTCTGTTTTTGTCCTTGTTTTGCACCTAAATAACGGGAAAAAAGAAAAAAAAAGTTATCTGAAATATTTTGGTTTTCTGTTTTTGTCCTTATTTTGCACCTAAATAACAGGACATAGAAAAAAAGTTATTTGAAATATTTTGGTTTTGTGTTTTTGTCCTTATTTTACACCTAAATAACGGGAAAAAAGTAGAAAAAAGTTATCTGAAATATTTTGGTTTTCTGTTTTTGTCTTTATTTTCCACTTAAATAACGGGAAAAAAGAAAAAAAAAGTTATCTGAAATGTTTTAGTTTTCTGTTTTTGCCCTTATTTTGCCACCTAAATAACGGAAAAAGAAAAAAAAAGTTATCTGAAATATTTTGGTTTTCTGTTTTTGTTCTTATTTTGCACCTAAATCACAGGAAAAAAGAAAAAAAAGTTATTTGAAATATTTTGGTTTTCTGTTTTTGTCCTTATTTTGCAACTTAAATAACGGGAAAAAGAAAAAACAAATTATCTGAAACATTTTAGTTTTCTGTTTTTGTCCTTATTTCGCACCTAAATAACAGGAAAAAAGAAAAAAAAGTTATTTAAAATATTTTGGTTTTCTTTTTTCGTCCCTGTTTTGCAACTAAATAACGGGAAAAAAGAAAAAAAAAGTTATCTGAAATATTTTGGTTTTCTGTTTTCGTCCTTATTTTGCACCTAAATAACGGGAAAAAGAAAAAAAAGTTATCTGAAATATTTTGATTTTCTGTTTTTGTCCTTATTTTCCACGTAAATAACGGGAAAAAGAAAAAAAAAGTTATCTGAAATATTTTGCTTTTCTGTTTTTGTCCTTGTCTTGCACCTAAATAACGTGAAAAAAGAAAAAAAAAGTTATCTGAAATATTTTGGTTTTCTGTTTTTGTCCTTATTTTGCACCTAAATAACGGGAAAAAAAAAAAAAAGTTATCTGAAATATTTTGGTTTTCTGCTTTTGTCCTTATTTTGCACCCAGATATCGGGAAAAAAGAAAAAAAAATTGTCTGAAATATTTTAGTTTTCTGTTTTTGTCCTTGTTTTGCAACTAAATAACGGGAAAAAAGAAAAAAAAAGTTATCTGAAATATTTTGGTTTTCTGTTTTCGTCCTTATTTTGCACCTAAATAACGGGAAAAAAGAAAAAAAAGTTATCTGAAATATTTTGATTTTCTGTTTTTGTCCTTATTTTCCACGTAAATAACGGGAAAAAGAAAAAAAATGTTATTTGAAATATTTTGCTTTTCTGTTTTTGTCCTTGTCTTGCACCTAAATAACGTGAAAAAAGAAAAAAAAAGTTATTTGAAATATTTTGGTTTTCTGTATTTGTCCTTGTTTGGCACCTAAATAACGGGGAAAAAGAAAAAAAAGTTATCTGAAATATGTTGGTTTTCTGTTTTCGTCCTTATTTTGCACCTAAATAACGGGAAAAAAGACAAAAAAGTTATCTGAAATATTTTGATTTCTGTTTTTGTCCTTATTTTGCACCTAAATAACAGGAAAAAAGAAGAAAAAGTTATTCGAAATATTTTGGTTTTCTGGTTTTGTCCTTATTTTGCACCTAGATAACGGGCAAAAAAAAAAAAATTCTCTGAAATATTTTAGTTTTCTGTTTTTGTCCTTATTTTGCACCTACCTAACAGGACAAAAGAAAAAAAAGTTATTTGAAATATTTTGGTTTTGTGTTTTTGTCCTTATTTTACACCTAAATAACGCGAAAAAAGTAGAAAAAAGTTATCTGAAATATTTTGGTTTTTTGTTGTCGTCCTTATTTTGCACGTAAATAACGGGAAAAAAAAAAAGTTATCTGAAATATTTTGCTTTTCTGTTTTTGTCCTTGTCTTGCACCTAAATAACGGGAAAAAAGAAAAAAAAAGTTATCTGAAATATTTTGGTTTTCTGTTTTTGTCCTTATTTTGCACCTAAATAACAGGAAAAAAGAAAAAAAAAGTTATCTGAAATATTTTGTTTTCTGTTTTTGTCCTTATTTTGCACCTAAATAACAGGAAAAAAGAAAAAAAAGTTATTGGAAATATTTTGGTTTTCTGGTTTTGTCCTTATTTTAGCACCTAAATAACTGGAAATTTTGCACCTAAAAAACGGAAAAAAAGGAAAAAAAAGTTATTTGAAATATTTTGGGTTTCTGTTTTTGTCCTTATTTTGCACCTAAATAACAGGAAAAAAGAAAAAAAAAGTTATCTGAAATATTTTGTTTTCTGTTTTTGTCCTTATTTTGCACCTAAATAACAGGAAAAAAGAAAAAAAAGTTATTGGAAATATTTTGGTTTTCTGGTTTTGTCCTTATTTTGCACCTAGATAACGGGCAAAAAAAAAAAAAATTCTCTGAAATATTTTAGTTTTCTGTTTTTGTCCTTATTTTGCACCTACCTAACAGGACAAAAGAAAAAAAAGTTATTTGAAATATTTTGGTTTTGTGTTTTTGTCCTTATTTTACACCTAAATAACGCGAAAAAAGTAGAAAAAAGTTATCTGAAATATTTTGGTTTTTTGTTGTCGTCCTTATTTTGCACGTAAATAACGGGAAAAAAAAAAAGTTATCTGAAATATTTTGCTTTTCTGTTTTTGTCCTTGTCTTGCACCTAAATAACGGGAAAAAAGAAAAAAAAAGTTATCTGAAATATTTTGGTTTTCTGGTTTTGTCCTTATTTTGCACCTAAATAACAGGAAAAAAGAAAAAAAAGTTATCTTTAAATAACTGGAAAAAAGTAGAAAAAAGTTATCTGAAATATTTTGGTTTTCTGTTTTTGTCTTTATTTTCCACTTAAATAACGGGAAAAAAGAAAAAAAAAGTTATCTGAAATGTTTTAGTTTTCTGTTTTTACCCTTATTTTGCCACCTAAATAACGGAAAAAGAAAAAATAAGTTATCTGAAATATTTTGGTTTTCTGTTTTTGTTCTTATTTTGCACCTAAATAACAGGAAAAAAGAAAAAAAAGTTATTTGAAATATTTTGGTTTTCTTTTGTTGTCCTTATTTTGCAACTTAAATACCGGGAAAAAGAAAAAACAAATTATCTGAAACATTTTAGTTTTCTGTTTTTGTCCTTATTTTGCACCTAAATAACGGGAAAAAAGAAAAAAAAAAGTTATCTGAAATATTTTGGTTTTCTGTTTTGTCCTTATTTTGCACCTAAATAACGGGAAAAAAGAAAAAAAAGTTATCTGAAATATTTTGATTTTCTGTTTTTGTCCTTATTTTGCACGTAAATAACGGGAAAAAGAAAAAAAAAGTTATCTGAAATATTTTGCTTTTCTGTTTTTGTCCTTGTCTTGCACCTAAATAACGGGAAAAAAGAAAAAAAAAGTTATCTGAAATATTTTGGTTTTCTGTTTTTGTCCTTATTTTGCACCTAAATAACGGGAAAAAAGAAAAAAAAAGTTATCTGAAATATTTTGGTTTTCTGTTTTTGTCCTTATTTTGCACCAAGATATCGGGAAAAAAGAAAAAAAATTATCTGAAATATTTTAGTTTTCTGTTTTTGTCCTTATTTTGCACCTAAATAACGGGAAAAAAGAAAAAAAAATTATCTGAAATATTTTGGTTTTCTGTTTTTGTCCTTGTTTGGCACCTAAATAACGGGGAAAGAGAAAAAAAAAGTTATCTGAAATATGTTGGTTTTCTGTTTTCGTCCTTATTTTGCACCTAAATAACGGGAAAAAAGACAAAAAAGTTATCTGAAATATTTTGGGTTTCTGTTTTTGTCCTTATTTTGCACCTAAATAACAGGAAAAAAGAAAAAAAAAGTTATCTGAAATATTTTGTTTTCTGTTTTTGTCCTTATTTTGCACCTAAATAACAGGAAAAAAGAAAAAAAAGTTATTGGAAATATTTTGGTTTTATGGTTTTGTCCTTATTTTGCACCTAGATAACGGGCAAAAAAAAAAAAAAATTCTCTGAAATATTTTAGTTTTCTGTTTTTGTCCTTATTTTGCACCTAACTAACAGGACAAAAGAAAAAAAAGTTATTTGAAATATTTTAGTTTTGTGTTTTTGTCCATATTTTACACCTAAATAACGCGAAAAAAGTAGAAAAAAGTTATCTGAAATATTTTGGTTTTTTGTTGTCGTCCTTATTTTGCACGTAAATAACGGGAAAAAAGAAAAAAAAAGTTATCTGAAATATTTTGGTTTTCTGTTTTTGTCCTTATTTTGCACCTAAATAACAGGAAAAAAGAAAAAAAAGTTATCTGAAATATTTTGGTTTTCTGTTTTTGTCCTTATTTTGCACCTATATAAGAGGAAAAAGGAAAATAAAAGTTATCTGAAATTTTTTGATTTTATGTCCTTTTTTTGCCTCCTAAATAACGGGTTTTTGTCCTTATTTTGCCACCTAAATAATGGGGAAAAAAAAAGTTATCTGAAATATTTTGGTATTCTGTTTTTGTCCTTATTTTGCACCTAAGTAACGGGAAGTAAGAAAAAAAAGTTATTTGAAATATTTTAGTTTTCTGTTTTTGTCCTTATTTTACACCTAAATAACGGGAAAAAAGTAGAAAAAAGTTATTTGAAATATTTTGGTTTTCTGTTTTTGTCTTTATTTTCCACTTAAATAACGGGAAAAAAGAAAAAAAAAGTTATCTGAAAAGTTTTGGTTTTCTGTTTTTGTCCTCATTTTGCACCTAAATAATGGGAAATAAGAAAAAAAAGTTATTTGAAATATTTTGGTTTTTTGTTTTTGTCCTTATTTTGCACCTAAATAACGGGAAATAAGAAAAAAGAGTTATTTGAAATGTTTTGGTTTTCTGTTTTTGTCCTTATTTTGCCACCTAAATAACGGAAAAAGAAAAAAAAAGTTATCTGAAATATTTTGATTTTCTGTTTTTGTCCTTATTTTGCACGTAAATAACGGGAAAAAGAAAAAAAAAGTTATCTGAAATATTTTGCTTTTCTGTTTTTGTCTTTGTCTTGCACCTAAATAACGGGAAAAAAGAAAAAAAAAGTTATCTGAAATATTTTGGTTTTCTGTTTTTGTCCTTATTTTGCACCTAAATAACAGGAAAAGAGAAAAAAAAGTTATTTAAAATATTTTGGTTTTCTGTTTTTGTCCTTGTTTTGCACCTAAATAACGGGAAAAAAGAAAAAAAAGTTATCTGAAATATTTTGGTTTTCTGTTTTCGTCCTTATTTTGCACCTAAATAACAGGAAAAAAGAAAAAAAAGTTATTTGAAATATTTTGGCTTTCTGTTTTTGTAATTATTTTGCCACTTAAATAACGGGAAAAAGAAAAAATAAGTTATCTGAAACATTTTAGTTTTCAGTTTTTGTCCTTATTTTGCACCTAAATAACAGGAAAAAAGAAAAAAAAGTTATTTAAAATATTTTGGTTTGCTGTTTTTGTCCTTGTTTTGCACCTAAATAACGGGAAAAAAGAAAAAAAAGTTATCTGAAATATTTTGGTTTTCTGTTTTCGTCCTTATTTTGCACCTAAATAACGGAAACAAAAAAAAGTTATCTGAAATATTTTGATTTTCTGTTTTTGTCCTTATTTTGCACGTAAATAACGGGAAAAAAGAAAAAAAAAGTTATCTGAAATATTTTGCTTTTCTGTTTTGTCCTTGTCTTGCACCTAAATAACGGGAAAAAAGAAAAAAAAGTTATCTGAACTATTTTGGTTTTCTGTTTTTGTCCTTATTTTGCACCTAAATAACAGGAAAAGAGAAAAAAAAGTTATTTGAAATATTTTGGTTTTCTGTTTTTGTCCTTATTTTACACCTAAATGGCGGGAAAAAGTAGAAAAAAGTTATCTGAAATATTTTGGTTTTATGTTTTCGTCCTTATTTTGAAGTTAAATAACAGGAAAAACGACAAAAAAAGTTATCTGAAATATTTTGGATTTCTGTTTTTGTCCTTGTTTTGCACCTAAATAACGGGAAAAAAGAAAAAAAAAGTTATCTGAAATATTTTGGTTTTCTGTTTCGTGCTTGTTTTGCACCTAAATAACGGGAAAAAAGAAAAAAAAGTTATCTGAAATATTTTGGTTTTCTGTTTTTGTCCTTATTTTGCACCTAAATAACGGGAAAAAAGAAAAAAAAAGTTATCTAAAATATTTTGGTTTTCTGTTTTCGTCCTTATTTTGCACCTAAATAACAGGAAAAAAGAAAAAAAAGTTATTTGAAATATTTTGGATTTCTGTTTTTGTCTTTATTTTTCACTTAAATAACAGGAAAAAAGAAAAAAAAAGTTATCTGAAATATTTTGGTTTTCTGTTTTTGTCCTTGTTTTGCACCTAAATAACGGGAAAAAAGAAAAAAAAAGTTATCTGAAATATTTTGGTTTTCTGTTTTTGTCCTTATTTTGCACCTAAATAACACGACATAGAAAAAAAGTTATTTGAAATATTTTGGTTTTGTGTTTTTGTCCTTATTTTACACCTAAATAACGGGAAAAAAGTAGAAAAAAGTTATCTGAAATATTTTGGTTTTCTGTTTTTGTCTTTATTTTCCACTTAAATAACGGGAAAAAAGAAAAAAAAAGTTATCTGAAATGTTTTAGTTTTCTGTTTTTCCCTTATTTTGCCACCTAAATAACGGAAAAAGAAAAAAAAAGTTATCTGAAATATTTTGGTTTTCTGTTTTTGTTTTTATTTTGCACCTAAATAACAGGAAAAAAGAAAAAAAAGTTATTTGAAATATTTTGGTTTTCTGTTTTTGTCCTTATTTTGCACCTAAATAACGGGAAAAAAGAAGAAAAAAGTTATCTGAAATATTTTGGTTTTCTGTTTTCGTCCTTATTTTGCACCTAAATAACGGGAAAAAAGAAAAAAAAGTTATCTGAAATATTTTGATTTTCTGTTTTTGTCCTTATTTTGCACATAAATAACGGGAAAAAGAAAAAAAAAGTTATCTGAAATATTTTGCTTTTCTGTTTTTGTCCTTGTCTTGCACCTAAATAACGGGAAAAAAGAAAAAAAAAGTTATCTGAAATATTTTGGTTTTCTGTTTTTGTCCTTATTTTGCACCTAAATAACGGGAAAAAAGAAAAAAAAAGTTATCTGAAATATTTTGTTTTTCTGTTTTTGTCCTTATTTTGCACCCAGATATGGGGAAAAAAGAAAAAAAAATTATCTGAAATATTTTAGTTTTCTGTTTTTGTCCTTATTTTGCACCTAAATAACGGGAAAAAAGAAAAAAAAAATTATCTGAAATATTTTGGTTTTCTGTTTTTGTCCTTGTTTGGCACCTAAATAATGGGGAAAAAGAAAAAAAAAGTTATCTGAAATATGTTGGTTTTCTGTTTTCGTCCTTATTTTGCACCTAAATAACGGGAAAAAAGACAAAAAAGTTATCTGAAATATTTTGATTTTCTGTTTTTGTCGTTATTTTGGCACTTAAATAACTGGAAATTTTGCACCTAAAAAACGGGAAAAAATAAAAAAAAAGTTATTTGAAATATTTTGGGTTTCTGTTTTTGTCCTTATTTTGCACCTAAATAACAGGAAAAAAGAAAAAAAAAGTTATCTGAAATATTTTGTTTTCTGTTTTTGTCCTTATTTTGCACCTAAATAACAGGAAAAAAGAAAAAAAAGTTATTGGAAATATTTTGGTTTTCTGGTTTTGTCCTTATTTTGCACCTAGATAACGGGCAAAAAAAAAAAAAATTCTCTGAAATATTTTAGTTTTCTGTTTTTGTCCTTATTTAGCACCTAACTAACAGGACAAAAGAAAAAAAAGTTATTTGAAATATTTTGGTTTTGTGTTTTTGTCCTTATTTTACACCTAAATAACGCGAAAAAAGTAGAAAAAAGTTATCTGAAATATTTTGGTTTTTTGTTGTCGTCCTTATTATGCACGTAAATAACGGGAAAAAAAAAAGTTATCTGAAATATTTTGCTTTTCTGTTTTTGTCCTTGTCTTGCACCTAAATAACGGGAAAAAAGAAAAAAAAAGTTATCTGAAATATTTTGGTTTTCTGTTTTTGTCCTTATTTTGCACCTAAATAACAGGAAAAAAGAAAAAAAAGTTATCTGAAATATTTTGGTTTTCTGTTTTTGTCCTTATTTTGCACCTATATAAGAGGAAAAAGGAAAATAAAAGTTATCTGAAATTTTTTGATTTTATGTGCTTTTTTTTCCACCTAAATAACGGGTTTTTGTCCTTATTTTGCCACCTAAATAATGGGGGAAAAAAAAGTTATCTGAAATATTTTGGTTTTCTGTTTTTGTCCTTGTTTTGCACCTAAATAACGGGAAAAAAGAAAAAAAAGTTATCTGAAATATTTTGGTTTTCTGTTTTTGTCCTTATTTTGCACCTAAATAACAGGACATAGAAAAAAAGTTATTTGAAATATTTTGGTTTTGTGTTTTTGTCCTTATTTTACACCTAAATAACGGGAAAAAAGTAGAAAAAAGTTATCTGAAATATTTTGGTTTTCTGTTTTTGTCTTTATTTTCCACTTAAATAACGGGAAAAAAGAAAAAAAAAGTTATCTGAAATGTTTTAGTTTTCTGTTTTTGCCCTTATTTTGCCACCTAAATAAAGGAAAAAGGAAAAAAAGTTATCTGAAATATTTTGGTTTTCTGTTTTTGTTCTTATTTTGCACCTAAATAACAGGAAAAAAGAAAAAAAAGTTATTTGAAATATTTTGGTTTTCTGTTTTTGTCCTTATTTTGCAACTTAAATAACGGGAAAAAGAAAAAACAAATTATATGATACATTTTAGTTTTCTGTTTTTGTCCTTATTTTGCACCTAAATAACAGGAAAAAAGAAAAAAAAGTTATTTAAAATATTTTGGTTTTCTGTTTTTGTCCTTGTTTTGCACCTAAATAACGGGAAAAAAGAAAAAAAAAGTTATCTGAAATATTTTGCTTTTCTGTTTTCGTCCTTATTTTGCACCTAAATAATGGGTAAAAAGAAAAAAAAGTTATCTGAAATATTTTGATTTTCTGTTTTTGACCTTATTTTGCACGTAAATAACGGGAAAAAGAAAAAAAAAGTTATCTGAAATATTTTGCTTTTATGTTTTTGTCCTTGTCTTGCACCTAAATAACGGGAAAAAAGAAAAAAAAAAGTTATCTGAAATATTTTGGTTTTCTGTTTTTGTCCTTATTTTGCACCTAAATAACGGGAAAAAAAAAGTTATCTCAAATATTTTGGTTTTCTGTTTTTGTCCTTATTTTGCACCCAGATATCGGGAAAAAAAAAATATCTGAAATTTAGTTTTCTGTTTTTGTCCTTATTTTGCACCTAAATAACGGGAAAAAAGAAAAAAAAATTATCTGAAATATTTTGGTTTTCTGTTTTTGTCCTTGTTTGGCACTTAAATAATGGGGAAAAAGAAAAAAAAAGTTATCTGAAATATGTTGGTTTTCTGTTTTCGTCCTTATTTTGCACCTAAATAACGGGAAAAAAAACAAAAAAGTTATCTGAAATATTTTGATTTTCTGTTTTTGCCCTTATTTTGGCACCTAAATAACTGGAAATTTTGCACCTACAAAACGGGAAAAAAGAAAAAAAAAGTTATTTGACATATTTTGGGTTTCTGTTTTTGTCCTTATTTTGCACCTAAATAACAGGAAAAAAGAAAAAAAAAGTTATCTGAAATATTTTGTTTTCTGTTTTTGTCCTTATTTTGCACCTAAATAACAGGAAAAAAGAAAAAAAAGTTATTGGAAATATTTTGGTTTTCTGGTTTTGTCCTTATTTTGCACCTAGATAACGGGCAAAAAAAAAAAAAAATTATCTGAAATATTTTAGTTTTCTGTTTTTGTCCTTATTTTGCACCTAACTAACAGGACAAAAGAAAAAAAAGTTATTTGAAATATTTTGGTTTTGTGTTTTTGTCCTTATTTTACACCTAAATAACGCGAAAAAAGTAGAAAAAAGTTATCTGAAATATTTTGGTTTTTTGTTGTCGTCCTTATTTTGCACGTAAATAACGGGGAAAAAAAAAAAAGTTATCTGAAATATTTTGCTTTTCTGTTTTTGTCCTTGTCTTGCACCTAAATAACGGGAAAAAAGAAAAAAAAAGTTATCTGAAATATTTTGGTTTTCTGTTTTTGTCCTTATTTTGCACCTAAATAACAGGAAAAAAGAAAAAAAAGTTATCTGAAATATTTTGGTTTTCTGTTTTTGTCCTTATTTTGCACCTATATAAGAGGAAAAAGGAAAATAAAAGTTATCTGAAATTTTTTGATTTTATGTCCTTTTTTTGCCACCTAAATAACGGGTTTTTGTCCTTATTTTGCCACCTAAATAATGGGGAAAAAAAAGTTATCTGAAATATTTTGGTTTTCTGTTTTTGTCCTTATTTTGCACCTAAATAACGGGAAGTAAGAAAAAAAAGTTATTTGAAATATTTTAGTTTTCTGTTTTTGTCCTTATTTTACACATAAATAACGGGAAAAAAGTAGAAAAAAGTTATTTGAAATATTTTGGTTTTCTGTTTTTGTCTTTATTTTCCACTTAAATAACGGGAAAAAAGAAAAAAAAAGTTATCTGAAATGTTTTGGTTTTCTGTTTTTGTCCTTATTTTGCAGCTAAATAACAGGAAAAGAGAAAAAAAAGTTATTTAAAATATTTTGGTTTTCTGTTTTTGTCCTTGTTTTGCACCTAAATAACGGAAAAAGAAAAAAAAAGTTATCTGAAATATTTTGATTTTCTGTTTTTGTCCTTATTTTGCACGTAAATAACGGGAAAAAGAAAAAAAAAGTTATCTGAAATATTTTGCTTTTCTGTTTTTGTCCTTGTCTTGCACCTAAATAACGGGAAAAAAGAAAAAAAAAGTTATCTGAAATATTTTGGTTTTCTGTTTTTGTCCTTATTTTGCAGCTAAATAACAGGAAAAGAGAAAAAAAAGTTATTTAAAATATTTTGGTTTTCTGTTTTTGTCTTTGTTTTGCACCTAAATAACGGGAAAAAAGAAAAAAAAGTTATCTGAAATATTTTGGTTTTCTGTTTTCGTCCTTATTTTGCACCTAAATAACAGGAAAAAAGAAAAAAAAGTTATTTGAAATATTTTGGTTTTCTGTTTTTGTAATTATTTTGCCACTTAAATAACGGGAAAAAGAAAAAACAAGTTATCTGAAACATTTTAGTTTTCAGTTTTTGTCCTTATCTTGCACCTAAATAACAGGAAAAAAGAAAAAAAAGTTATTTAAAATATTTTGGTTTTCTGTTTTTGTCCTTGTTTTGCCCCTAAATAACGGGAAAAAAGAAAAAAAAGTTATCTGAAATATTTTGGTTTTCTGTTTTCGTCCTTATTTTGCACCTAAATAACGGAAAAAAAAAAAAGTTATCTGAAATATTCTGATTTTCTGTTTTTGTCCTTATTTTGCACGTAAATAACGGGAAAAAAGAAAAAAAAAGTTATCTGAAATATTTTGCTTTTCTGTTTTTGTCCTTGTCTTGCACCTAAATAACGGGAAAAAAGAAAAAAAAGTTATCTGAAATACTTTGGTTTTCTGTTTTTGTCCTTATTTTGCACCTAAATAACAGGAAAAAAGAAAAAAAAGTTATCTGAAATATTTTGGTTTTCTGTTTTTGTCCTTATTTTGCACCTATATAAGAGGAAAAAGGAAAATAAAAGTTATCTGAAATTTTTTGATTTTATGTCCTTTTTTTGCCACCTAAATAACGGGTTTTTGTCCTTATTTTGCCACCTAAATAATGGGGAAAAAAAAGTTATCTGAAATATATTGGTTTTCTGTTTTTGTCTTTATTTTCCACTTACATAACGGGAAAAAAGAAAAAAAAAGTTATCTGAAATGTTTTGGTTTTCTGTTTTTGTCCTTATTTTGCAGCTAAATAACAGGAAAAGAGAAAAAAAAGTTATTTAAAATATTTTGGTTTTCTGTTTTTGTCCTTATTTTGCACCTAAATAACGGGAAATAAGAAAAAAAAGTTATTTGAAATATTTTGGTTTTCTGTTTTTGTCCTTATTTTACACCTAAATAACGGGAAAAAAGAAAAAAAAAGTGATCTGAAATATTTTGGTTTTCTGTTTTTGTCCTTATTTTGCACCTAAATAACAGGAAAAAAGAAAAAAAAAGTTATCTGAAATATTTTGGTTTTCTGGTTTTGTCCTTATTTTACAGCTAAATAACGGTAAAAAAGAAAAAAAAAGTTATCTGAAATGTTTTGGTTTTCTGTTTTTGTCCTTGTCTTGCACGTAAATAAAGGAAAAAAAGAAAAAAAAGTTATCTAAATATTTTGGTTTTCTGTTTTCGTCCTTATTTTGCACCTAAATAACGGGAAAAAAGAAAAAAAAAGTTATCTGAAATATTTTGGTTTTCTGTTTTTGTCCTTGTTTTGCACCTAAATAACGGGAAAAAAGATAAAAAAAAAATTAATTGAAATATTTTGGTTTTCTGTTTTCGTTCATATTTTGCAACTAAATAACGGGAAAAAAGAAAAAAAAGCTATCTGAATAATTTTGATTTTCTGTTTTGGTCCTTATTTTTCCACCTAAATAACGGGAAAAAGAAAAAAAAAGATATCTGAAATATTTTGGTTTTCTGTGTTCGTCCTTATTTTGCAACTAAATGGCGGGAAAAAAGTAGAAAAAAGTGATCTGAAATATTTTGGTTTTCTGTTTTTGTCCTTGTTTTGCACTTATATAACGGGAAAAAAGAAAAAAAAAGTTATCTGAAATATTTTGGTTTTCTCTTTTCGTGCTTGTTTTGCACCTAAATAACGGGAAAAAAGAAAAAAAAGTTATCTGAAATATTTTGGTTTTCTGTTTTTGTCCTTATTTTGCACCTAAATAACAGGAAAAGAGAAAAAAAAGTTATTTGAAATATTTTGGTTTTCTGTTTTTGTCCTTAAACACCTAAATGGCGGGAAAAAAGTAGAAAAAAGTTATCTGAAATATTTTGGTTTTATGTTTTCGTCCTTATTTTGCACTTAAATAACGGGAAAAACGACAAAAAAAGTTATCTGAAATATTTTGGTTTTCTGTTTTTGTCCTTGTTTTGCACCTAAATAACGGGAAGTAAGAAAAAAAAGTTATTTGAAATATTTTGGTTTTCTGTTTTTGTCCTTATTTTGCACCTAAATAACGGGAAATAAGAAAAAAAAGTTATTTGAAATATTTTGGTTTTCTGTTTTTGTCCTTATTTTACACCTAAATAACGGGAAAAAAGAAAAAAAAAGTGATCTGAAATAGTTTGGTTTTCTGTTTTTGTCCTTATTTTGCACCTAAATAACAGGAAAAAAGAAAAAAAAAGTTATCTGAAATATTTTGGTTTTCTGGTTTTGTCCTTATTTTACACCTAAATAACGGGAAAAAAGAAAAAAAAAGTTATCTGAAATGTTTTGGTTTTCTGTTTTTGTCCTCATTTTGCACCTAAATAACGGGAAATAAGAAAAAAAAGTTATTTGAAATATTTTGGTTTTTTGTTTTTGTCCTTATTTTACACCTAAATAACGGGAAATAAGAAAAAAAAGTTATTTGAAATATTTTGGTTTTCTGTTTTTGTCCTTATTTTGCACATAAATAACAGGAAAAAAGAAAAAAAAGTTATTTGAAATATTTTGGTTTTCTGTTTTTGTCCTTGTCTTGCATGTAAATAACGGGAAAAAAGAAAAAAAAAGTTATCTGAAATATTTTGGTTTTATGTTTTCGTCCTTATTTTGCAACTAAATAACAGGAAAAAAGAAAAAAAAGTTATTTGAAATATTTTGGTTTTCTGTTTTTGTCCTTGTTTTCCACTTAAATAACGGAAAAAAAGAAAAAAAAAGGTTATCTGAAATATTTTGGTTTTCTGTTTTTGTCCTTGTTTTCCACTTAAATAACGGGAAAAAAGAAAAAAAATAACGGGAAAAAGAAAAAACAAGTTATATCAAATATTTTAGTTTTCTGTTTTGTCCTTATTTTGCACATAAATAACAGGAAAAAAGAAAAAAAAGTTATTTGAAATATTTTGGTTTTCTGTTTTTGTCCTTGTCTTGCATGTAAATAACGGGAAAAAAGAAAAAAAAAGTTATCTGCAATATTTTGGTTTTATGTTTTAGTCCTTATTTTGCAACTAAATAACGGGAAAAAAGAAAAAAAAATTATCTGAAATATATCTGTTTTTGTACCTATTTTGCACCTAAATAACAGGAAAAAAGAAAAAAAAGTTATTTGAAATAGTTTGGTTTTCTTTTTTTGTCCTTATTTTGCACCTAAATAACGGGAAATAGAAAAAAAGTTATTTGAAATATTTTGGTTTTGTGGTTTTGTCCTTATTTTACACCTAAATAACGGGAAAAAAGTAGAAAAAAGTTAACTGAAATATTTTGGTTTTCTGTTTTCGTCCTTATTTTGCACGTAAATAATGGGAAAAAAGAAAAAAAAAGTTATCTGAAATATTTTGCTTTTCTGTTTTTGTCCTTGGCTTGCACCTAAAGAACGGGAAAAAAGAAAAAAAAAGTTAACTGAAATATTTTGGTTTTCTGTTTTCGTCCTTATTTTGCACCTAAATAATGGGAAAAAAGAAAAAAAAAGTTATTTGAAATATTTTGGTTTTCTGTTTTTGTCCTTATTTTGCCACTTAAATAACGCGAAAAACAAAAAAGAAGTTGTATGAAATATTTTAGTTTTCTGTTTTTGTCCTTATTTTGCAAATAAATAACAGGAAAAAAGAAAAAAAAGTTATCTGAAATATTTTGGTTTTCTGTTTTTGTCCTTATTTTGCACCTATATAAGGGGAAAAAGGAAAAAAAAAGTTATCTGAAATTTTTTGATTTTATGTCCTTATTTTGCCACCTAAATAATGGGTTTTTGTCCTTATTTTGCCACCTAAATAACGGGGGAAAAAAAAGTTATCTGAAATATTTTCGTATCCTGTTTTTGTCCTTATTTTGCACCTAAATTACGGGAAGTAAGAAAAAAAAGTTATTTGAAATATTTTAGTTTTCTGTTTTTGTCCTTATTTTACACCTAAATAACGGGAAAAAAGTAGAAAAAAGTTATCTGAAATATTTTGGTTTTCTGTTTTTGTCTCTATTTTCCACTTAAATAACGTGAAAAAAGAAAAAAAAAGTTATCTGAAATATTTTAATTTTCTGTTTTTGTCCTTATTTTACACCTAAATAAGGGCAAAAAAGAAAAAAAAGTTATCTGAAATGTTTTGGTTTTCTGTTTTTGTCCTTATTTTGCAACCTAAATAACGGAAAAAGAAAAAAAAAGTTATCTGAAAAATTTTGGTTTTCTGTTTTTGTTCTTATTTTGCACCTAAATAACAGGACACAAGAAAAAAAATTATTTGAAATATTTTGGTTTTCTGTTTTTGTCCTTATTTTGCCACTTAAATAACGGGAAAAAGAAAAAACAAGTTATCTGAAATATTTTAGTTTTCTGTTTTTGTCCTTATTTTGCACCTAAATAACAGGACACAAGAAAAAAAAGTTATTTGAAATATTTTGGTTTTCTGTTTTTGCCCTTATTTTGCCACTTAAATAACGGGAAAAAGAAAAAACAAGTTATATCAAATATTTTAGTTTTCTGTTTTGTCCTTATTTTGCACATAAATAACAGGAAAAAAGAAAAAAAAGTTATTTGAAATATTTTGGTTTTCTGTTTTTGTCCTTGTCTTGCATGTAAATAACGGGAAAAAAAAAAAAAAAAGTTATCTGAAATATTTTGGTTTTCTGTTTTCGTCCTTATTTTGCACCTAAATAACGGGAAAAAAGAAAAAAAAGTTATCTGAAATATTTTGATTTTCTGTTTTTGTCATTATTTTGCCACCTAAATAACGGGAAAAAGAAGAGAAAAGAAATCTGAAATAATTTGGTTTTCTATTTTTTCCTTATTTTACACCTAAAAAGCGGGAAAAAAGTAGAAAAAAGTTATCTGAAATATTTTGGTTTTCTGTTTTCGTTCTTATTTTGCACTTAAATAACAGGAAAAAAGAAAAAAAAAGTAATTTGAAATATTTGGGGTTTCTGTTTTTGTCCTTATTTTGCCACTTAAATAACGGGAAAAAGAAAAAACAAGTTATATCAAATATTTTAGTTTTCTGTTTTGTCCTTATTTTGCACATAAATAACAGGAAAAAAGAAAAAAAAGTTATTTGAAATATTTTGGTTTTCTGTTTTTGTCCTTGTCTTGCACGTAAATAACGGGAAAAAAGAAAAAAAAAGTTATCTGAAATATTTTAGTTTTATGTTTTCGTCCATATTTTGCAACTAAATAACGGGAAAAAAGAAAAAAAAATTATCTGAAATATATCTGTTTTTGTCTTTATTTTGCACCTAAATAACAGGAAAAAAGAAAAAAAAGTTATTTGAAATATTTTGGTTTTCTGTTTTTGTCCTTATTTTGCACCTAAATAACGGGAAATAGAAAAAAAGTTATTTGAAATATTTTGGTTTTGTGTTTTTGTCCTTATTTTACACCTAAATAACGGGAAAAAAGTAGAAAAAAGTTATCTGAAATATTTTGGTTTTTTGTTTTCGTCCTTATTTTGCACGTAAATAATGGGAAAAAAGAAAAAAAAAGTTATCTGAAATATTTTGCTTTTCTGTTTTTGTCCTTGGCTTGCACCTAAAGAACGGGAAAAAAGAAAAAAAAAGTTATCTGAAATATTTTGGTTTTCTGTTTTTGTCTTTATTTTGCACCTAAATAACAGGAAAAAAGAAAAAAAAGTTATTTGAAATATTTTGGTTTTCTGTTTTTGTCCTTATTTTGCCACTTAAATAACGCGAAAAACAAAAAAGAAGTTGTATGAAATATTTTAGTTTTCTGTTTTTGTCCTTATTTTGCACCTAAATAACAGGTGCAAAATAATGTCCTTATTTTGCACCTAAATAAGAAAAAAAAGTTATCTGAAATATTTTGGTTTTCTGTTTTTGTCCTTATTTTGCACCTATATAAGGGGAAAAAAGAAAAAAAAAGTTATCTGAAATTTTTTGATTTTATGTCCTTATTTTGCCACCTAAATAATGGGGTTTTGTCCTTATTTTGCCACCTAAATAACGGGGGAAAAAAAAAGTTATCTGAAATATTTTCGTATCCTGTTTTTGTCCTTATTTTGCACCTAAATAACGGGAAGTTAGAAAAAAAAGTTATTTGAAATATTTTAGTTTTCTGTTTTTGTCCTTATTTTACACCTAAATAACGGGAAAAAAGTAGAAAAAAGTTATCTGAAATATTTTGGTTTTCTGTTTTTGTCTTTATTTTCCACTTAAATAACGTGAAAAAAGAAAAAAAAAGTTATCTGAAATATTTTTGTTTTCTGTTTTTGTCCTTATTTTACACCTAAATAACGGCAAAAAAGAAAAAAAAGTTATCTGAAATGTTTTGGTTTTCTGTTTTTGTCCTTATTTTGCCACCTAAATAACGGAAAAAGAAAAAAAAAGTTATTTGAAATATTTTGGTTTTCTGTTTTTGTCCTTATTTTGCCCCTTAAATAACGGGAAAAAGAAAAAACAAGTTATCTGAAATATTTAAGTTTTCTGTTTTTGTCCTTATTTTGCACCTAAATAACAGGAAAAAAGAAAAAAAAGTTATTTAAAATATTCTGGTTTTCTGTTTTTGTCCATGTTTTGCACCTACATAACGGGAAAAAAGAAAAAAAAAGTTATCTGAAATATTTTGGTTTTCTGTTTTCGTCCTTATTTTGCACCTAAATAACGGGGAAAAAGAAAAAAAAGTTATCTGAAATATTCTGATTTTCTGTTTTTGTCCTTATTTTGCCACCTAAATAACGGGAAAAAGAAAAGAAAAGAAATCTGAAATAATTTGGTTTTCTGTTTATTCCTTATTTTACACCTAAAAAGCGGGAAAAAAGTAGAAAAAGTTATCTGAAATATTTTGGTTTTCTGTTTTTGTCCTTGTTTTGCACTTATATAACGGGAAAAAAGAAAAAAAAAGTTATCTGAAATATTTTGGTTTTCTGTTTTTGTCCTTATTTTGCACCTAAATAACAGGAAAAAAAAAAAAAAAAAGTAATTTGAAATATTTTGGGTTTCTGTTTTTGTCCTTATTTTGCACCTAAACAACAGGAAAAAAGAAAAAAAAGTTATTGGAAATATTTTGGTTTTTTGTTTTTGTCCTTATTTTGCACCTAGATACCGGGAAAAAAGAAAAAAAAATTATCTGAAATATTTTAGTTTTCTGTTTTTGTCCTTATTTTGCACCTAAATAACAGGAAAAAAGAAAAAAAGTTATTTGAAATATTTTGGTTTTCTGTTTCTGTCCTTATTTTACACCTAAATAGCGGAAAAAAAGTAGAAAAAAGTTATCCGAAATATTTTGGTTTTCTGTTTTCGTTCTTATTTTGCACTTAAATAACGGGAGAAACGAAAAAAAAATTATCTGAAATATTTTGGTTTTCTGTTTTTGTCCTTGTTTTGCACTTATATAACGGGAAAAAAGAAAAAAAAAGTTATCTGAAATATTTTGGTTTTCTGTTTTTGTCCTTATTTTGCACCTAAATAACAGGAAAAAAAAAAAAAGTTATTTGAAATATTTTGGTTTTCTGTTTTTGTCCTTATTTTGCACATAAATAACAGGAAAAAAGAAAAAAAAGTTATTTGAACTATTTTGGTTTTCTGTTTTTGTCCTTATTTTGCACCTAAATAACGGGAAAAAAGAAAAAAAAAGTTATCTGAAATATTTTGGTGGTCTGTTTTTGGCCTTGTTTTGCACCTAAATAACGGGAAAAAAGAAAAAAAAGGTATCTGAAATATTTTGGTTTTCTGTTTTCGTTCTTATTTTGCAACTAAATAACGGGAAAAAAGAAAAAAAAGTTATCTGAAATATTTTGATTTTCTGTTTTGGTCCTTATTTTTCCACCTAAATAACGGGAAAAAGAAAAAAAAAGATATCTGAAATAACTTGGTTTTCTGTTTTTGTCCTTATTTTGCACCTAAATAACAGGAAAAAAGAAAAAAAAGTTATTTGAAATATTTTGGTTTTCTGTTTTTGTCCTTATTTTGCCACTTAAATAACGCGAAAAACAAAAAAGAAGTTGTATGAAATATTTTAGTTTTCTATTTTTGTCCTTATTTTGCACCTAAATAACAGGAAAAAAGAAAAAAAAGTTATCTGAAATATTTTGGTTTTCTGTTTTTGTCCTTATTTTGCACCTATATAAGGGGAAAAAGGAAAAAAAAAGTTATCTGAAATTTTTTGATTTTATGTCCTTATTTTGCCACCTAAATAATGGGGTTTTGTCCTTATTTTGCCACCTAAATAACGGGGAAAAACAAAAGTTATCTGAAATATTTTCGTATCCTGTTTTTGTCCTTATTTTGCACCTAAATAACGGGAAGTTAGCAAAAAAAGTTATTTGAAATATTTTAGTTTTCTGTTTTTGTCCTTATTTTACACCTAAATAACGGGAAAAAAGTAGAAAAAAGTTATCTGAAATATTTTGGTTTTCTGTTTTTGTCTTTATTTTCCACTTAAATAACGTGAAAAAAGAAAAAAAAAGTTATCTGAAATATTTTAATTTTCTGTTTTTGTCTTTATTTTACACCTAAATAAGGGGAAAAAAGAAAAAAAAGTTATCTGAAATGTTTTGGTTTTCTGTTTTTGTCCTTATTTTGCCACCTAAATAACGGAAAGAGAAAAAAAAAGTTATTTGAAATATTTTGGTTTTCTGTTTTTGTCCTTATTTTGCCACTTAAATAACGGGAAAAAGAAAAAACAAGTTATCTGAAATATTTTAGTTTTCTGTTTTTGTCCTTATTTTGCACCTAAATAACAGGAAAAAAGAAAAAAAAGTTATTTAAAATATTCTGGTTTTCTGTTTTTGTCCATGTTTTGCACCTACATAACGGGAAAAAAGAAAAAAAAAGTTATCTGAAATATTTCGGTTTTCTGTTTTCGTCCTTATTTTGCACCTAAATAACGGGAAAAAAGAAAAAAAAGTTATCTGAAATATTTTGATTTTCTGTTTTTGTCCTTATTTTGCCACCTAAATAACGGGAAAAAGAAAAGAAAAGAAATCTGAAATAATTTGGTTTTCCGTTTATTCCTTATTTTACACCTAAAAAGCGGGAAAAAAGTAGAAAAAGTTATCTGAAATATTTTGGTTTTCTGTTTTTGTCCTTGTTTTGCACTTATATAACGGGAAAAAAGAAAAAAAAAGTTATCTGAAATATTTTGGTTTTCTGTTTTTGTCCTTATTTTGCACCTAAATAACAGGAAAAAAGAAAAAAAAAGTAATTTGAAATATTTTGGGTTTCTGTTTTTGTCCTTATTTTGCACCTAAACAACAGGAAAAAAGAAAAAAAAGTTATTGGAAATATTTTGGTTTTATGTTTTTGTCCTTATTTTGCACCTAGATACCGGGAAAAAAGAAAAAAAAATTATCTGAAATATTTTAGTTTTCTGTTTTTGTCCTTATTTTGCACCTAAATAACAGGAAAAAAGAAAAAAAGTTATTTGAAATATTTTGGTTTTCTGTTTCTGTCTTTATTTTACACCTAAATAGCGGGAAAAAAAGTAGAAAAAAGTTATCCGAAATATTTTGGTTTTCTGTTTTCGTTCTTATTTTGCACTTAAATAACGGGAGAAACGAAAAAAAAATTATCTGAAATATTTTGGTTTTCTGTTTTTGTCCTTGTTTTGCACTTATATAACGGGAAAAAAGAAAAAAAAAGTTATCTGAAATATTTTGGTTTTCTGTTTTTGTCCTTATTTTGCACCTAAATAACAGGAAAAAAAAAAAAAAAGTTATTTGAAATATTTTGGTTTTCTGTTTTTGTCCTTATTTTGTACATAAATAACAGGAAAAAAGAAAAAAAAGTTATTTGAACTATTTTGGATTTTTGTTTTTGTCCTTATTTTGCACCTAAATAACGGGAAAAAAGAAAAAAAAAGTTATCTGAAATATTTTCGTGGTCTGTTTTTGGCCTTGTTTTGCACCTAAATAACGGGAAAAAAGAAAAAAAAGTTATCTGAAATATTTTGGTTTTCTGTTTTCGTTCTTATTTTGCAACTAAATAACGGGAAAAAAGAAAAAAAAGTTATCTGAAATATTTTGATTTTCTGTTTTGGTCCTTATTTTTCCACCTAAATAACGGGAAAAAGAAAAAAAAAGATATCTGAAATAACTTGGTTTTCTGTTTTTGTCCTTGTTTTGCACCTAAATAACGGGAAAAAAGAAAAAAAAAGTTATCTGAAATATTTTGGTTTTCTGTTTTCGTCCTTATTTTGCACCTAAATAACGGGAAATAAGAAAAAAAAATTTATTTGAAATATTTTGGTTTTCTGTTTTTGTCCTTATTTTACACCTAAATAACGGGAAATAAGAAAAAAAAGTTATTTGAAATATTTTGGTTTTCTGTTTTTGTCCTTATTTTACACCTAAATAACGGGGAAAAAGTAGAAAAAAGTTATCTGAAATATTTTGGTTTTCTGTTTTTGTCCTTATTTTACACCTAAATAACACGAAAAAAGGAGAAAAAAGTTATCTGAAATATTTTGGTTTTCTGTTTTCGTCCTTATTTTGCACCTAAATAACGGGAAAAAAGAGAAAAAAGTTATTTGAAATATTTTGGTTTTCTGTTTTTGTCCTTATTTTGCCACTTAAATAACGGGAAAAAGAAAAAACAAGTTATATGAAATATTTTAGTTTTCTGTTTTTGTCCTTATTTTGCCACTTAAATAACGGGAAAAAGAAAAAACAAGTTATATGAAATATTTTAGTTTTCTGTTTTGTCCTTATTTTGCACATAAATAACAGGAAAAAAGAAAAAAAGTTATTTGAAATATTTTGGTTTTCTGTTTTTGTCCTTATTTTGCACCTAAATAACGGGAAAAAAGAAAAAAAAGTTATCTGAAATATTTTGGTTTTCTGTTTTCGTTCTTATTTTGCAACTAAATAACGGGGAAAAAGAAAAAAAAGTTATCTGAAATATTTTGATTTTCTGTTTTGGTCCTTATTTTTCCACCTAAATAACGGGAAAAAGAAAAAAAAAGATATCTGAAATAAATTGGTTTTCTGTTTTTGTTCTTGTTTTGCACCTAAATAACGGGAAAAAAGAAAAAAAAGTTATTTGAAATATTTTGGTTTTCTGTTTTTGTCCTTATTTTGCACCTAACTAACGGGAAAAAAGAAAAAAAAAGTTATCTGAAATATTTTGATGGTCTGTTTTGTCCTTGTTTTGCACCTAAATAACGGGAAAAAAGAAAAAAAAGTTATCTGAAATATTTTGGTTTTCTGTTTTCGTTCCTATTTTGCAACTAAATAACGGGGAAAAAGAAAAAAAAGTTATCTGAAATATTTTGGTTTTCTGTTTTTGTCCTTATTTTGCACCTAAATAACAATAAAAAAGAAAAAAAAAGTTATTTGAAATATTTTGGTTTTCTGTTTTTGTCCTTATTTTGCCACTGAAATAACGGGAAAAAGAAAAAACAAGTTATATGAAATATTTTAGTTTTCTGTTTTGTCCTTATTTTGCACCTAAATAACGGGAAAAAAGAAAAAAAGTTATCTGAAATATTTTGGTTTTCTATTTTCATCCTTATTTTGCACCTAAATAACGGGAAAAAAGAAAAAAAAAGTTATTTGAAATATTTTGGTTTTCTGTTTTTGTCCTTATTTTGCACCTAAATAACGGGAAATAAGAAAAAAAAGTTATTTAAAATATTTTGGTTTTCTGTTTTTGTCCTTATTTTACAACTAAATAATGGGAAAAAAGTAGAAAAAAGTTATCTGAAATATTTTGGTTTTCTGTTTTTGTCCTTATTTTGCACCTAAATAATACGAAAAAAGGAGAAAAAAGTTATCTGAAATATTTTGGTTTTCTGTTTTCGTCCTTATTTTGCACCTAAATAACGGGAAAAAAGAAAAAAAAGTTATTTGAAATATTTTGGTTTTCTGTTTTTGTCCTTATTTTGCACCTAAATAACGGGAAAAAAGGAGAAAAAAGTTATCTGAAATATTTTGGTTTTCTGTTTTCGTCCTTATTTTGCACCTAAATAACGGGAAAAAAGAGAAAAAAGTTATTTGAAATATTTTGGTTTTCTGTTTTTGTCCTTATTTTTCCACTTAAATAACGGGAAAAAGAAAAAACAAGTTATATGAAATATTTTAGTTTTCTGTTTTGTCCTTATTTTGCACATAAATAACAGGAAAAAAGAAAAAAAAGTTATTTGAAATATTTTGGTTTTCTGTTTTTGTACTTGTCTTGCACGTAAATAACGGAAAAAAAGAAAAAAAAAGTTATCTGAAATATTTTGGTTTTCTGTTTTTGTCCTTATTTTGCACCTAAATAACGGGAAAAAAGAAAAAAAAAGTTATCTGAAATATTTTGGTTTTCTGTTTTTGTCCGTGTTTTGCACCTAAATAACGGGAAAAAAGAAAAAAAAAGTTATCTAAAATATTTTGGTTTTCTGTTTTCGTTCTTATTTTGCAACTAAATAACGGGAAAAAAGAAAAAAAAGTTATCTGAATAATTTTGATTTTCTGTTTTGGTCCTTATATTTCCATCTAATTAACGGGAAAAAGAAAAAAAAAGATATCTGAAGTAACTTGGTTTTCTGTTTTTGTCCTTGTTTTGCACCTAAATAACGGGAAAAAAGAAAAAAAAGTTATCTGAAATATTTTGGTTTTCTGTTTTTGTCCTTATTTTGCACCTAAATACCGGGAAAAAAGTAGAAAAAAGTTATCTGAAATATTTTGGTTTTCTGTTTTTGTCCTTATTTTGCACCTAAATAACAATAAAAAAGAAAAAAAAAGTTATTTGAAATATTTTGGTTTTCTGTTTTTGTCCTTATTTTGCCACTTAAATAACGGGAAAAAGAAAAAACAAGTTATATAAAATATTTTAGTTTTCTGTTTTGTCCTTATTTTGCACATAAATAACAGGAAAAAAGAAAAAAAGTTATTTGAAATATTTTGGTTTTCTGTTTTTGTCCTTATTTTGCACCTAAATAACGGGAAAAAAGAAAAAAAAGTTATCTGAAATATTTTGGTTTTCTGTTTTCGTTCTTATTTTGCAACTAAATAACGGGGAAAAAGAAAAAAAAGTTATCTGAAATATTTTGATTTTCTGTTTTGGTCCTTATTTTTCCACCTAAATAACGGGAAAAAGAAAAAAAAAGATATCTGAAATAAATTGGTTTTCTGTTTTTGTTCTTGTTTTGCACCTAAATAACGGGAAAAAAGAAAAAAAAGTTATTTGAAATATTTTGGTTTTCTGTTTTTGTCCTTATTTTGCACCTAAATAACGGGAAAAAAGAAAAAAAAAGTTATCTGAAATATTTTGATGGTCTGTTTTGTCCTTGTTTTGCACCTAAATAACGGGAAAAAAGAAAAAAAAGTTATCTGAAATATTTTGGTTTTCTGTTTTCGTTCCTATTTTGCAACTAAATAACGGGGAAAAAGAAAAAAAAGTTATCTGAAATATTTTGGTTTTCTGTTTTTGTCCTTATTTTGCACCTAAATAACAATAAAAAAGAAAAAAAAAGTTATTTGAAATATTTTGGTTTTCTGTTTTTGTCCTTATTTTGCCACTGAAATAACGGGAAAAAGAAAAAACAAGTTATATGAAATATTTTAGTTTTCTGTTTTGTCCTTATTTTGCACCTAAATAACGGGAAAAAAGAAAAAAAGTTATCTGAAATATTTTGGTTTTCTATTTTCATCCTTATTTTGCACCTAAATAACGGGAAAAAAGAAAAAAAAAGTTATTTGAAATATTTTGGTTTTCTGTTTTTGTCCTTATTTTGCACCTAAATAACGGGAAATAAGAAAAAAAAGTTATTTGAAATATTTTGGTTTTCTGTTTTTGTCCTTATTTTACACCTAAATAACGGGGAAAAAGTAGAAAAAAGTTATCTGAAATATTTTGGTTTTCTGTTTTTGTCCTTATTTTGCACCTAAATAATACGAAAAAAGGAGAAAAAAGTTATCTGAAATATTTTGGTTTTCTGTTTTCGTCCTTATTTTGCACCTAAATAACGGGAAAAAAGAAAAAAAAGTTATTTGAAATATTTTGGTTTTCTGTTTTTGTCCTTATTTTGCCACTTAAATAACGGGAAAAAGAAAAAACAGGTTATATGAAATATTTTAGTTTTCTGTTTTGTCCTTATTTTGCACATAAATAACAGGAAAAAAGAAAAAAATGTTATTTGAAATATTTTGGTTTTCTGTTTTTGTCCTTATTTTGCACCTAAATAACGGGAAAAAAGAAAAAAAAAGTTATCTGAAATATTTTGGTTTTCTGTTTTTGTCCTTATTTTGCACCTAAATAACGGGAAAAAAGAAAAAAAGTTATCTGAAATATTTTGGTTTTCTGTTTTCGTTCTTATTTTGCAACTAAATAACGGGAAAAAAGAAAAAAAAGTTATCTGAATAATTTTGATTTTCTGTTTTGGTCCTTATATTTCCACCTAAATAACGGGAAAAAGAAAAAAAAAGATATCTGAAATAACTTGGTTTTCTGTTTTTGTCCTTGTTTTGCACCTAAATAACGGGAAAAAAGAAAAAAAAGTTATCTGAAATATTTTGGTTTTCTGTTTTCGTTCTTATTTTGCAACTAAATAACGGGAAAAAAGAAAAAAAAGTTATCTGAAATATTTTGATTTTCTGTTTTGGTCCTTATTTTTCCACCTAAATAACGGGAAAAAGAAAAAGAAAGATATCTGAAATAACTTGGTTTTCTGTTTTTGTTCTTGTTTTGCACCTAAATAACGGGAAAAAAGAAAAAAAAGTTATCTGAAATATTTTGGTTTTCTGTTTTCATCCTTATTTTGCACCTAAATAACGGGAAAAAAGAAAAAAAAAGTTATCTGAAATATTTTGGTTTTTGTCCTTGTTTTGCACCTAAATAACAGGAAAAAAGAAAAAAAAAGTTATCTGAAATATTTTGGTTTTCTGTTTTCGTTCTTATTTTGCAACTAAATAACGGGAAAAAAGAAAAAAAAGTTATCTGAAATATTTTGATTTTCTGTTTTGGTCCTTATTTTTCCACCTAAATAACGGGAAAAAGAAAAAAACAGATATCTGAAATAACTTGGTTTTCTGTTTTTGTTCTTGTTTTGCACCTAAATAACGGGAAAAAAGAAAAAAAAGTTATCTGAAATATTTTGGTTTTCTATTTTCATCCTTATTTTGCACCTAAATAACGGGAAAAAAGTTATTTGAAATATTTTGGTTTTCTGTTTTTCTCCCCTAAATAACGGGGAAAAAGTAGAAAAAAGTTATCTGAAATATTTTGGTTTTCTGTTTTTGTCCTTATTTTGCACCTAAATAATACGAAAAAAGGAGAAAAAAGTTATCTGAAATATTTTGGTTTTCTGTTTTCGTCCTTATTTTGCACCTAAATAACGGGAAAAAAGAAAAAAAAGTTATTTGAAATATTTTGGTTTTCTGTTTTTGTCCTTATTTTGCCACTTAAATAACGGGAAAAAGAAAAAACAGGTTATATGAAATATTTTAGTTTTCTGTTTTGTCCTTATTTTGCACATAAATAACAGGAAAAAAGAAAAAAAAGTTATTTGAAATATTTTGGTTTTCTGTTTTTGTCCTTATTTTGCACCTAAATAACGGGAAAAAAGAAAAAAAAAGTTATCTGAAATATTTTGATTTTCTGTTTTGGTCCTTATTTTTCCACCTAAATAACGGGAAAAAGAAAAAAAAAGATATCTGAAATAACTTGGTTTTCTGTTTTTGTTCTTGTTATGCACCTAAATAACGGGAAAAAAGAAAAAAAAGTTATCTGAAATATTTTCGTTTTCTGTTTTCATCCTTATTTTGCACCTAAATAACGGGAAAAAAGAAAAAAAAAGTTATTTGAAATATTTTGGTTTTCTGTTTTTGTACTTATTTTGCACCTAAATAACGGGAAATAAGAAAAAAAAATTATTTGAAATATTTTGGTTTCTGTTTTTGTCTTTATTTTACACCTAAATAACGGGGAAAAAGTAGAAAAAAGTTATCTGAAATATTTTGGTTTTCTGTTTTCGTCCTTATTTTGCACCTAAATAACGGGAAAAAAAAAAAAGTTATTTGAAATATTTTGGTTTTCTGTTTTTGTCCTTATTTTGCCACGTAAATAACGGGAAAAAGAAAAAACAAGTTATATGAAATATTTTAGTTTTCTGTTTTGTTCTTATTTTGCACATAAATAACAGGAAAAAAGAAAAAAAAGTTATTTGAAATATTTTGGTTTTCTGTTTTTGTCCTTGTCTTGCACGTAAATAACGGTAAAAAGAAAAAAAAAGTTATCTGAAATATTTTGGTTTTCTGTTTTTGTCCTTATTTTGCACCTAAATAACGGGAAAAAAGAAAAAAAAAGTTATCTGAATTATTTTGGTTTTCTGTTTTTGTCCTTGTTTTGCACCTAAATAACGGGAAAAAAGAAAAAAAAAGTTATCTGAAATATTTTGGTTTTCTGTTTTCGTTCTTATTTTGCAACTAAATAACGGGAAAAAAGAAAAAAAAGTTATCTGAATAATTTAGATTTTCTGTTTTGGTCCTTATATTTCCACCTAAATAACGGGAAAAAGAAAAAAAAAGATATCTGAAATAACTTGGTTTTCTGTTTTTGTCCTTGTTTTGCACCTAATTAACGGGAAAAAAGAAAAAAAAGTTATCTGAAATATTTTGGTTTTCTGTTTTTGTCCTTATTTTGCACCTAAATAACCGGAAAAAGTAGAAAAAAGTTATCTGAAATATATTGGTTTTCTGTTTTTGTCCTTATTTTGCACCTAAATAACAGGAAAAAAGAAAAAAAAAGTTATCTGAAATATTTTGGTGGTCTGTTTGTGTCCTTGTTTTGCACCTAAATAATGGGAAAAAAGAAAAAAAAGTTATCTGAAATATTTTGGTTTTCTGTTTTTGTCCTTGTTTTGCCACTTAAATAACGGGAAAAAGAAAAAACAAGTTATATGAAATATTTTAGTTTTCTGTTTTGTCCTTATTTTGCACATAAATAACAGGAAAAAAGAATAAAAAGTTATTTGAAATATTTTGGTTTTCTGTTTTTGTCCTTATTTTGCACCTAAATAACGGGAAAAAAGAAAAAAAAAGTTATCTGAAATATTTTGGTGGTCTGTTTGTGTCCTTGTTTTGCACCTAAATAATGGGAAAAAAGAAAAAAAAGTTATCTGAAATATTTTGGTTTTCTGTTTTCGTTCTTATTTTGCAACTAAATAACGGGGAAAAAGAAAAAAAAGTTATCTGAAATATTTTGATTTTCTGTTTTGGTCCTAATTTTTCCACCTAAATAACGGGAAAAAGAAAAAAAAAGATATCTGAAATAACTTGGTTTTCTGTTTTTGTTCTTGTTTTGCACCTAAATAACGGGAAAAAAGAAAAAAAAGTTATTTGAAATATTTTGGTTTTCTGTTTTTGTCCTTATTTTACACCTAAATAATGGGAAATAAAAAAAAAAGTTATTTGAAATATTTTGGTTTTCTGTTTTTGTCCTTATTTTACACCTAAATAAAGGGGAAAAAGTAGAAAAAAGTTATCTGAAATATTTTGGTTTTCTGTTTTTGTCCTTATTTTACACCTAAATAACGGGGAAAAAGTAGAAAAAAGTTATCTGAAATATTTTGGTTTTCTATTTTCGTCCTTATTTTGCACCTAAATAACGGGAAAAAAGAAAAAAAAGTTATTTGAAATATTTTGGTTTTCTGTTTTTGTCCTTATTTTGCTACTTAAATAACGGGAAAAAGAAAAAACAGGTTATATGAAATATTTTAGTTTTCTGTTTTCGTCCTTATATTTCCACCTAAATAACGGGAAAAAGAAAAAAAAAGATATCTGAAATAACTTGGTTTTCTGTTTTTGTCCTTGTTTTGCACCTAAATAACGGGAAAAAAGAAAAAAAAGCTATCTGAAATATTTTGGTTTTCTGTTTTTGTCCTTATTTTGCACCTAAATAACGGGAAAAAAGAAAAAAAAAGTTATTTGAAATATTTTGGTGTTCTGTTTTTTTCCTTATTTTACACCTAAATAACAGGAAAAAAGGAAAAAAAAGTTATCTGAAATATTTTGGTTTTCTGTTTTTGTGTTTATTTTTCAGTTAAATAACAGGAAAAAAGAAAAAAAAGTTATCTGAAATATTTTGGTTTTCTGGGTTTGTCCTTATTTTACACCTAAATAACGGGAAAAAAGAAAAAAAAAGTTATCTGAAGTGTTTTGGTTTTCTGTTTTTGTCCTCATTTTACACCTAAATAACGGGAAATAAGAAAAAAAAGTTATTTGAAGTATTTTGGTTTTCGGTTTTTGTCCTTATTTTGCACCTAAATAACGGGAAATAAGAAAAAAGAGTTATTTGAAATATTTTGGTTTTCTGTTTTTGTCCTTATTTTACACCTAAATAACGGGAAAAAAGTAGAAAAAAGTTATCTGAAATATTTTGGTTTTCTGTTTTCGTCCTTATTTTGCACCTAAATAACGGGAAAAATGAAAAAAAAAGTTATCTGAAATATTTTGGTTTTCTGTTTTTGTCCTTATTTTGCACTTAAATAACGGGAAAAAAGAAAAAAAAAGTTATCTGAAATATTTTGGTTTTCTGTTTTTGTCCTTATTTTGCACCTAAATAACAGGAAAAAAGAAAAAAAAGTTATTTGAAATATTTTGGTTTTCTGTTTTTGTCCTTATTTTGCCACTTAAATACCGGGAAAAAGAAAAAACAAGTTATATGAAATATTTTAGTTTTCTGTTTTTGTCCTTATTTTGCAACTAAATAACGGGAAAAAAGAAAAAAAAATTATCTGAAATATTTTAGTTTTCTGTTTTTGTCCTTATTTTGCACCTAAATAACGGGAAAAGGAAAAAAAAAAGTTATCTGAAATATTTTGGTTTTCTGTTTTTGTCCTTGTTTTGCACCTAAATAACGGGAAATAAGAAAAAAAAGTTATTTGAAATATTTTGGTTTTCTGTTTTTGTCCTTATTTTGCACCTAAATAACGGGAAATAAGAAAAAAGAGTTATTTGAAATATTTTGGTTTTCTGTTTTTGTCCTTATTTTGCACCTAAATAACGGGAAAAATGAAAAAAAAAGTTATCTGAAATATTTTGGTTTTCTGTTTTTGTCCTTGTTTTCCACCTAAATAACGGGAAAAAAGAAAAAAAAAGTTATCTGAAATATTTTGGTTTTCTGTTTTTGTCCTTATTTTGCACCTAAATAACAGGAAAAAAGAAAAAAAAGTTATTTGAAATATTTTTGTTTTCTGCTTTTGTCCTTATTTTGCCATTTAAATAACGGGAAAAAGAAAAAAAAAGTTATCTGAAATATTTTGGTTTTCTGTGTTCGTCCTTATTTTGCACCTAAATAACAGGAAAAAAGAAAAAAAAGTTATTTGAAATATTTTGGTTTTCTGTTTTTATCCTTATTTTGCCACTTAAATAACGGGAAAAAGAAAAAACAAGTTATATGAAATATTTCAGTTTTCTGTTTTGTCCTTATTTTGCACATAAATAACAGGAAAAAAGAAAAAAAAGTTATTTGAAATATTTTGGTTTTCTGTTTTTGTGCTTGTCTTGCACGTAAATAAAGGAAAAAAAGAAAAAAAAAGTTATCTAAAAAATTTTGGTTTTCGGTTTTTGTCCTTATTTTGCACCTAAATAACGGGAAAAAAGAAAAAAAAAGTTATCTGAAATATTTTGGTTTTCTGTTTTTGTCCTTGTTTTGCACCTAAATAACGGGAAAAAAGAAAAAAAAAGTTATCTGAAATATTTCGGTTTTCTGGTTTCGTCCTTATGTTGCAACTAAATAACGGGCAAAAAGAAAAAAAAGTTATCTGAATAATTTTGATTTTCTGTTTTGGTCCTTATTTTTCCACCTAAATAACGGGAAAAAGAAAAAAAAAGATATCTGAAATAACTTGGTTTTCTGTTTTTGTCATTGTTTTGCACCTAAATAACGGGAAAAAAGAAAAAAAATGTTATTTGAAATATTTTGGTTTTCTGTTTTTGTCCTTATTTTGCCACTTAAATAACGGGAAAAAGAAAAAACAAGTTATATGAAATATTTTAGTTTTCTGTTTTGTCCTTATTTTGCACATAAATAAGAGGAAAAAAGAAAAAAAAGTTATTTGAAATATTTTGGTTTTCTGTTTTTGTCCTTATTTTGCACCTAAATAACGGGAAAAAAGAAAAAAAAAGTTATCTGAAATATTTTGGTGGTCTGTTTTTGTCCTTGTTTTGCACCTAAATAACGGGAAAAAAGAAAATAAGTTATCTGAAATATTTTGGTTTTCTGTTTTCGTTCTTATTTTGCAACTAAATAACGGGAAAAAAGAAAAAAAAGTTATCTGAAATATTTTGATTTTCTGTTTTGGTCCTTATTTTTCCAAATAAATAACGGCAAAAAGAAAAAAAAAGATATCTGAAATAACTTGGTTTTCTGTTTTTGTCCTTGTTTGCACCTAAATAACGGGAAAAAAGAAAAAAAAGTTATTTGAAATATTTTGGTTTTCTGTTTTTGTCCTTATTTTGCCACTTAAATAACGGGAAAAAGAAAAAAAAAGTTATCTGAAATATTTTGGTTTTCTGTGTTCGTCCTTATTTTGCACCTAAATAACAGGAAAAAAGAAAAAAAAGTTATTTGAAATATTTTGGTTTTCTGTTTTTATCCTTATTTTGCCACTTAAATAACGGGAAAAAGAAAAAACAAGTTATATGAAATATTTCAGTTTTCTGTTTTGTCCTTATTTTGCACATAAATAACAGGAAAAAAGAAAAAAAAATTATTTGAAATATTTTGGTTTTCTGTTTTTGTGCTTGTCTTGCACGTAAATAAAGGAAAAAAAGAAAAAAAAAGTTATCTGAAAAATTTTGGTTTTCGGTTTTTGTCCTTATTTTGCACCTAAATAACGGGAAAAAAGAAAAAAAAAGTTATCTGAAATATTTTGGTTTTCTGTTTTTGTCCTTGTTTTGCACCTAAATAACGGGAAAAAAGAAAAAAAAAGTTATCTGAAATATTTTGGTTTTCTGTTTTCGTCCTTATTTTGCAACTAAATAACGGGAAAAAAGAAAAAAAAGTTATCTGAATAATTTTGATTTTCTGTTTTGGTCCTTATTTTTCCACCTAAATAACGGGAAAAAGAAAAAAAAAGATATCTGAAATAACTTGGTTTTCTGTTTTTGTCATTGTTTTGCACCTAAATAACGGGAAAAAAGAAAAAAAATGTTATTTGAAATATTTTGGTTTTCTGTTTTTGTCCTTATTTTGCCACTTAAATAACGGGAAAAAGAAAAAACAAGTTATATGAAATATTTTAGTTTTCTGTTTTGTCCTTATTTTGCACATAAATAACAGCAAAAAAGAAAAAAAAGTTATTTGAAATATTTTGGTTTTCTGTTTTTGTCCTTATTTTGCACCTAAATAACGGGAAAAAAGAAAAAAAAAGTTATCTGAAATATTTTGGTGGTCTGTTTTTGTCCTTGTTTTGCACCTAAATAACGGGAAAAAAGAAAAAAAAAAGTTATCTGAAATATTTTGGTTTTCTGTTTTCGTTCTTATTTTGCAACTAAATAACGGGAAAAAAGAAAAAAAAGTTATCTGAAATATTTTGATTTTCTGTTTTGGTCCTTATTTTTCCAAATAAATAACGGCAAAAAGAAAAAAAAAGATATCTGAAATAACTTGGTTTTCTGTTTTTGTCCTTGTTTGCACCTAAATAACGGGAAAAAAGAAAAAAAAGTTATCTGAAATATTTTGGTTTTCTGTTTTCATCCTTATTTTGCACCTAAATAACAGGAAAAAAGAAAAAAAAAGTTATTTGAAATATTTTGGTTTTCTGTTTTTGTCCTTATTTTGCACCTAAATAACGGGAAATAAGAAAAAAAAGTTATTTGAAATATTTTGGTTTTCTGTTTTTGTCCTTATTTTACACCTAAATAACGCGGGAAAAGTAGAAAAAAGTTATCTGAAATATTTTGGTTTTCTGTTTTTGTCCTTATTTTGCACCTAAATAACAGGAAAAAAGGAGAAAAAAGTTATCTGAAATATTTTAGTTTTCTGTTTTCGTCCTTATTTTGCACCTAAATAACGGGAAAAAAGAAAAAAAAGTTATTTGAAATATTTTGGTTTTGTGTTTTTCTCCTAATTTTGCCACTTAAATAACGGGAAAAAGAAAAAACAAGTTATATGAAATATTTTAGTTTTCTGTTTTGTCGTTATTTTGCACATAAATAACAGGAAAAAAGAAAAAAAAAGTTATTTGAAATATTTTGGTTTTCTGTTTTTGTCCTTATTTTGCACCTAAATAACGGGAAAAAAGAAAAAAAAAGTTATCTGAAATATTTTGGTGGTCTGTTTTGTCCTTGTTTTGCACCTAAATAACGGGAAAAAAGAAAAAAAAGTTATCTGAAATATCTTGATTTTCTGTTTTGGTCCTTATTTTTCCACCTAAATAACGGGAAAAAAAAAGGATATCTGAAATAACTTGGTTTTCTGTTTTTGTCCTTGTTTTGCACCTAAATAACGGGAAAAAAGAAAAAAAAGTTATCTGAAATATTTTGGTTTTCTGTTTTTGTCCTTATTTTACACCTAAATAACGGGGAAAAAGTAGAAAAAAGTTATCTGAAATATTTTGGTTTTCTGTTTTCGTTCTTATTTTGCAACTAAATAACGGGAAAAAAGAAAAAAAAGTTATCTGAATAATTTTGATTTTCTGTTTTGGTCCTTATATTTCCACCTAAATAACGGGAAAAAGAAAAAAATAGATATCTGAAATAACTTGGTTTTCTGTTTTTGTCCTTGTTTTGCACCTAAATAACGGGAAAAAAGAAAAAAAATGTTATTTGAAATATTTTGGTTTTCTGTTTTTGTCCTTATTTTGCCACTTAAATAACGGGAAAAAGAAAAAATAAGTTATATGAAATATTTTAGTTTTCTGTTTTGTCCTTATTTTGCACATAAATAACAGGAAAAAAGAAAAAAAAGTTATTTGAAATATTTTGGTTTTCTTTTTTTGTCCTTATTTTGCACCTAAATAACGGGAAATAACAAAAAAGAGTTATTTGAAATATTTTGGTGGTCTGTTTTTGTCCTTGTTTTGCACCTAAATAACGGGAAAAAAGAAAAAAAAGTTATCTGAAATATTTTGGTTTTCTGTTTTCGTTCTTATTTTGCAACTAAATAACGGGAAAAAAAAAAAAGTTATCTGAAATATTTTGATTTTCTGTTTTGGTCCTTATTTTTCCACCTAAATAACGGCAAAAAGAAAAAAAAAGATATCTGAAATAACTTGGTTTTCTGTTTTTGTCCTTGTTTGCACCTAAATAACGGGAAAAAAGAAAAAACAGTTATCTGAAATATTTTGGTTTTCTGTTTTCGTCCTTATTTTGCACCTAAATAACGGGAAAAAAGAAAAAAAAGTTATTTGAAATATTTTGGTTTTGTGTTTTTGTCCTTATTTTGCCACTTAAATAACGGGAAAAAGAAAAAAACAAGTTATATGAAATATTTTAGTTTTCTGTTTTGTCCTTATTTTGCACATAAATAACAGGAAAAAAGAAAAAAAAGTTATTTGAAATATTTTGGTTTTCTGTTTTTGTCCTTATTTTGCATCTAAATAACGGGAAAAAAGAAAAAAAAAGTTATCTGAAATATTTTGGTGGTCTGTTTTTGTCCTTGTTTTGCACCTAAATAACGGGAAAAAAGAAAAAAAAGTTATCTGAAATATTTTGATTTTCTGTTTTGGTCCTTATTTTTCCACCTAAATAACGGGCAAAAGAAAAAAAAAGATATCTGAAATAACTTGGTTTTCTGTTTTTGTCCTAATTTTACACCTAAATAACAGGAAAAAAGAAAAAAAAAGTTATCTGAAATATTTTGGTTTTCTGTTTTCGTTCTAATTTTGCAACTAAATAACGGGAAAAAAGAAAAAAAAGTTATCTGAAAAATTATGGTTTTCTGTTTTTGTCCTTATTTTGCACCTAAATAACGGGAAAAAAGAAAAAAAAAAGTTATTTGATATATTTTGGTTTTCTGTTTTTGTCCTTATTTTGCACCTAAATAACGGGAAATAAGAAAAAAAAGTTATTTGAAATATTTTGGTTTTCTGTTTTTGTCCTTATTTTACACCTAAATAACGGGAAAAAAGTAGAAAAAAAGTTATCTGAAATATTTTGGTTTTCTGTTTTCGTCCTTATTTTGCACCTAAATAACAGGAAAAAAGAAAAAAGTGTTATTTGAAATATTTTAGTTTTCTGTTTTGTCCTTATTTTGCACATAAATAACAGGAAAAAAGAAAAAAAAGTTATTTGAAATATTTTGGTTTTCTGTTTTTGTCCTTGTCTTTGCACGTAAATAAAGGAAAAAAAGAAAAAAAAAGTTATCTGAAAAATTTTGGTTTTCTGTTTTTGTCCTTATTTTGCACCTAAATAACAGGAAAAAAGGAGAAAAAAGTTATCTGAAATATTTTGGTTTTCTGTTTTTGTCTTTATTTTTCACTTAAATAACAGGAAAAAAGAAAAAAAAAGTTATCTGAAATATTTTGGTTTTCTGGTTTTGTCCTTATTTTACACCTAAATAACGGGAAAAAAGAAAAAAAAAGTTATCTGAAATATTTTGGTTTTCTGTTTTTATCCTTGTTTTGCACCTAAATAATCGGAAAAAAGAAAAAAAAATTATCTGAAATATTTTGGTTTTCTGTTTTTGTTCTTATTTTGCAACTAAATAACGGGAAAAAAGAAAAAAAAGTTATCTGAAAAATTTTGGTTTTCTGTTTTTGTCCTGATTTTGCACCTAAATAACGGGGAAAAAGAAAAAACAAGTTATATGAAATATTTTAGTTTTCTGTTTTGTCCTTATTTTGCACATAAATAACAGGAATAAAGAAAAAAAAGTTATTTGAAATATTTTGGTTTTCTGTTTTTGTCCTTATTTTGCCACTTAAATAACGGGAAAAAGAAAAAACAAGTTATATGAAATATTTTAGTTTTCTTTTTTGTCCTTATTTTGCAACTAAATAACGGGAAAAAAGAAAAAACAATTATCTGAATTATTTTAGTTTTATGTTTTTGTCCTTATTTTGCACCTAAATAACGGGAAAAGGAAAAAAAAAAGTTATCTGAAATATTTTGGTTTTCTGTTTTTGTCCTTGTTTTGCACCTAAATAACGGGAAATAAGAAAAAAAAGTTATTTGAAATATTTTGGTTTTCTGTTTTTGTCCTTATTTTACACCTAAATAACGGGAAATAAGAAAAAAGAGTTATTTGAAATATTTTGGTTTTCTGTGTTTGTCCTTGTTTTGCACCTAAATAACGGGAAAAATGAAAAAAAAAGTTATCTGAAATATTTTAGATTTCTGTTTTTGTCCTTGTTTTCCACTTAAATAACGGGAAAAAAGAAAAAAAAAGTTATCTGAAATATTTTGGTTTTCTGTTTTTGTCCTTATTTTGCACTTAAATAACGGTAAAAAAGAAAAAAAAAGTTATCTGAAATATTTTGGTTTTCTGTTTTTGTCCTTATTTTGCACCTAAATAACGGGAAAAAAGAAAAAAAAGTTATTTGAAATATTTTGGTTTTCTGTTTTTGTTCTTATTTTGCCACTTAAATAACGGGAAAAAGAAAAAACAAGTTATATGAAATATTTTAGTTTTCTGTTTTTGTCCTTATTTTGCAACTAAATAACGGGAAAAAAGAAAAAAAAATTATCTGAATTATTTTAGTTTTATGTTTTTGTCCTTATTTTGCACCTAAATAACGGGAAAAGGAAAAAAAAAAGTTATCTGAAATATTTTGGTTTTCTGTTTTTGTCCTTGTTTTGCACCTAAATAACGGGAAAAATGAAAAAAAAAGTTATCTGAAATATTTTAGATTTCTGTTTTTGTCCTTGTTTTCCACTTAAATAACGGGAAAAAAGAAAAAAAAGTTATCTGAAATATTTTGGTTTTCTGTTTTTGTCCTTATTTTGCACCTAAATAACAGGAAAAAAGAAAAAAAAGTTATTTGAAATATTTTGGTTTTCTGTTTTTGTCCTTATTTTGCCACTTAAATAACGGGAAAAAGAAAAAAAAGTTATCTGAAATATTTTGGTTTTCTGTTTTCGTCCTTATTTTGCACCTAAATAACAGGCAAAAAGAAAAAACAGTTATTTGAAATATTTTGGTTTTCTGTTTTTGTCCTTATTTTGCCACTTAAATAACGGGAAAAAGAAAAAACAAGTTATATGAAATATTTTAGTTTTCTGTTTTGTCCTTATTTTGCACATAAATAACAGGAAAAAAGAAAAAAAAAGTTATTTGAAATATTTTGGTTTTCTGTTTTTGTCCTTGTCTTGCACGTAAATAAAGGAAAAAAAGAAAAAAAAAGTTATCTGAAAAATTTTGGTTTTCTGTTTTTGTCCTTATTTTGCACCTAAATAACGGGAAAAAGGAAAAAAAAAGTTATCTGAAATATTTTGGTTTTCTGTTTTATCCTTGTTTTGCACCTAAATAACGGGAAAAAAGAAAAAAAAAGTTATCTGAAATATTTTGGTTTTCTATTTTCGTTCTTATTTTGCAACTAAATAACGGGAAAAAAGAAAACAAAGTTATCTGAAAAATTTTGGTTTTCTGTTTTTGTCCTTATTTTGCACCTAAATAACGGGAAAAAAGAAAAAAAAATTTATTTGAAATATTTTGGTTTTCTGTTTTTGTCCTTATTTTGCACCTAAATAACGGGAAATAAGAAAAAAAAGTTATTTGAAATATTTTGGTTTTCTGTTTTTGGCCTTATTTTACACCTAAATAACGGGAAAAAAGTAGAAAAAAGTTATCTGAAATATTTTGGTTTTCTGTTTTTGTCCTTATTTTGCACCTAAATAACAGGAAAAAAGGAGAAAAAAGTTATCTGAAATATTTTGGTTTTCTGGTTTTGTCTTTATTTTTCACTTAAATAACAGGAAAAAAGAAAAAAAAAGTTATCTGAAATATTTTGGTTTTCTGGTTTTGTCCTTATTTTACACCTAAATAACGGGAAAAAAGTAGAAAAAAGTTTTCTGAAATATTTTGGTTTTCTGTTTTCGTCCTTATTTTGCAACTAAATAACGGGAAAAAAGAAAAAAAAATTATCTGAAATATTTTAGTTTTCTGTTTTTGTCCTTATTTTGCACCTAAATAACGGGAAAAGGAAAAAAAAAAGTTATCTGAAATATTTTGGTTTTCTGTTTTTGTCCTTGTTTTGCACCTAAATAACGGGAAATAAGAAAAAAAAGTTATTTGAAATATTTTGGTTTTCTGTTTTTGTCCTTATTTTACACCTAAATAACGGGAAATAAGAAAAAAGAGTTATTTGAAATATTTTGGTTTTCTGTTTTTGTCCTTGTTTTGCACCTAAATAACGGGAAAAATGAAAAAAAAAGTTATCTGAAATATTTTGGTTTTCTGTTTTTGTCCCTGTTTTCCACTTAAATAACGGGAAAAAAGAAAAAAAAAGTTATCTGAAATATTTTGGTTTTCTGTTTTTGTCCTTATTTTGCACCTAAATAACATGAAAAAAGAAAAAAAAGTTATTTGAAATATTTTGGTTTTCGGTTTTTGTCCTTATTTTGCCACTTAAATAACGGGAAAAAGAAAAAAAAGTTATCTGAAATATTTTGGTTTTCTGTTTTCGTCCTTATTTTGCACCTAAATAACAGGAAAAAAGAAAAAAAAGTTATTTGAAATATTTTGGTTTTCTGTTTTTGTCCTTGTCTTGCACGTAAATAAAGGAAAAAAAGAAAAAAAAAGTTATCTGAAATATTTTGGTTTTCTGTTTTTGTCCTTGTTTTGCACCTAAATAACAGGAAAAAAGAAAAAAAAGTTATTTGAAATATTTTGGTTTTCTGTTTTTGTCCTTGTCTTGCACGTAAATAACGGGAAAAAAGAAAAAAAAAGTTATCTGAAATATTTTGGTTTTCTGTTTTTGTCCTTATTTTACACCTAAATAACGGGAAAAATGAAAAAAAAAGTTATCTGAAATATTTTGGTTTTCTGTTTTCGTCCTTATTTTGCAACTAAATAACGGGAAAAAAGAAAAAAAAGTTATTTGAAATATTTTGGTTTTGTGTTTTTGTCCTAATTTTACACCTAAATAACGGAAAAAAAGTAGAAAAAAGTTATCTGAAATATTTTGGTTTTCTGTTTTTGTCCTTATTTTGCACCTAAATAACAGGAAAAAAGAAAAAAAAGTTATTTGAAAAATTTTGGTTTTCTGTTTTTGTCCTTATTTTGCCACTTAAATAACGGGAAAAAGAAAAAAAAGTTATCTGAAATATTTTGCTTTTCTGTTTTTGTCCTTGTCTTGCAACTAAATAACGGGAAAAAAGAAAAAAAAATTATCTGAAATATTTTGGTTTTCTGTTTTTGTCCTTATTTTGCCACTTAAATAACGGGAAAAAGAAAAAAAAGTTATCTGAAATATTTTGGTTTTCTGTTTTTGTCCTTATTTTGCACCTAAATAACGGGAAAAAAGTAGAAAAAAGTTATCTGAAATATTTTGGTTTTCTGTTTTTGTCTTTATTTTGCACCTAAATAACAGGAAAAAATAAAAAAAAAGTTATCTGAAATATTTTGGTTTTCTGGTTTTGTCCTTATTTTACACCTAAATAACAGGAAAAAAGAAAAAAAAGTTATTTGAAATACTTTGGTTTTCTGTTTTTGTCCTTATTTTGCCACTTAAATAACGGGAAAAATAAAAAAGAAGTTGTATGAAATATTTTAGTTTTCTGTTTTTGTCCTTATTTTGCACCTAAACAACAGGAAAAAAGAAAAAAAAGTTATCTGAAATATTTTGGTTTTCTGTTTTTGTCCTTATTTTGCACCTATATAAGGGGAAAAAGGGAAAAAAAAGTTATCTGAAATTTTTTGATTTTATGTCCTTATTTTGCCACCTAAATAAGGGGTTTTTGTCCTTATTTTGCCACCTAAATAACGGGGGAAAAAAAAGTTATCTGAAATATTTTCGTTTTCTGTTTTTGTCCTGATTTTCCACCTACATAACGGGAAGTAAGAAAAAAAAGTTATTTGAAATATTTTAGTTTTCTGTTTTTGTCCTTATTTTACACCTAAATAACGGGAAAAAAGTAGAAAAAAGTTATCTGAAATATTTTGGTTTTCTGTTTTTGTCTTTATTTTCAACTTAAATAACGTGAAAAAAGAAAAAAAAAGTTATCTGAAATATTTTAACTTTCTGTTTTTGTCCTTATTTTACACCTAAATAACGGGAAAAAACAAGAAAAAAGTTATCTGAAATATTTTGGTTTTCTGTTTTTGTCTTTATTTGTCACTTAAGTAACGGGAAAAAAGAGAAAAATAGTTATCTGAAATATTTTGGTTTTCTGTTTTTGTCTTTATTTTTCACTTAAGTAACGGGAAAAAAGAAAAAAAAAATTATCTGAAATATTTTGGTTTTCGGTTTTTGTCCTTATTTTGCACCTAAATAACAGGAAAAAGGAAAAAAAAAGTTATTTGAAATATTTTGGTTTTCAGTTTTTGTACTTATTTTGCACCTAAATAACAGGAAAAAGGAAAAAAAAAGTTATTTGAAATATTTTGGTTTTCTGTTTTAGTCTTTATTTTTCTATTAAATAACGGGAAAAAAGAAAAAAAAAAATTATCTGAAATATTTAGGTTTTCTGTTTTTGTCCATATTTTACACCTAAATAACGGGAAAAAATAAAAAAAAGTTATCTGAAATAATTTGGTTTTCTGTTTTTGTCTTTATTTTTCACTTAAATAACAGGAAAAAAGAAAAATAAGTTATTTGAAATATTTTGGTTTTTTGATTTTGTCCTTATTTTGCACCTAAAAAACGGGAAAAAAGAAAAAAAATTTATTTGAAATATTTTGGATTTCTGTTTTTGTCCTTCTTTTGCACCTATATAACAGGAAAAAAGAAAAAAAAGTTATCTGAAATATTTTGGTTTTCTGTTTTTGTCCTTATTTTACACCTATATAACAGGAAAAAAGAAAAAAAAGTTATCTGAAATATTTTGGTTTTCTGTTTTTGTCCTTATTTTACACCTAAATAACGGGAAAAAAGAAAAAAAAATTATCTGAAATATTTTGGTTTTCTGTTTTTGTGCTTATTTTTCACTTAAATAACGGGAAAAAAGAAAAAAAAAGTTATCTGATATATTTAGGTTTTCTGTTTTTGTCCTTATTTTACACCTAAATAATGGTAAAAAAGAAGAAAAAAGTAATCTGAAATATTTTGGTTTTCTGTTTTAGTCTTTATTTTTCACTTAAATAACGGGAAAAAAGAAAAAAAAAGTTATCTGAAATATTTTTTGTTTTCTGTTTTTGTCCTTATTTTACACCTATATAACAGGAAAAAAGAAAAAAAAGTTATCTGAAATATTATGGTTTTCTGTTTTTGTCCTTATCTTACACCTAAATAACGGGAAAAAAGAAAAAAAAAGTTATCTGAAATATTTTGGTTTTCTGTTTTTGTCCTTATTTTTCACTTAATTAACGGGAAAAAAGAAAATAAAAGTTATCTGAAATATTTTGGTTTTCTGTTTTTGTCCTTATTTTGCACCTAAATAGCAGGAAAAAAAAAAAGTTATTTGAAATATTTTGGTTTTTTGTTTTTGTCCTTACTTTGCCACCTAAATAACGGGAAAAAGAAAAAAAAGGTATTTGAAATATTTTGGTTTTCTGTGTTAATCCTTATTTTGCACCGAAATAACGGGAAAAAAGTAAAAAAAGTTATCTGAAATATTTTGGTTTTCTGTTTTTGCCCCTTATTTTGCACCTAAATAACGGAAAAAAAGAAAAAAAAGTTATCTGAAATATTTTGGTTTTCTGTTTTTGTCCTTATTTTACACCTATATAACAGGAAAAAAGAAAAAAAAGTTATCTGAAATATTTTGGGTTTCTGGTTTTGTCCTTATTTTGCACCTAAATAACGAGAAAAAGAAAAAAAAGTTATATGAAATATTTTGGGTTTCTGTTTTTGTCCTTATTTTGCACCTAAATAACGGGAAAAAAGAAAAAAAAAATTATCTGAAATATTTTGGTTTTCAGTTTTTGTCCTTATTTTGCACCTAAATAACAGGAAAAAGGAAAAAAAAAGTTATTTGAAATATTTTGGTTTTCTGTTTTTGTCCTTATTTTGCACCTAAATAACGGGAAAAAAGAAAAAAAAAATTATCTGAAATATTTTGGGTTTCTGTTTTTGTCCTTATTTTGCACCTAAATAACGAGAAAAAGAAAAAAAAGTTATATGAAATATTTTGGTTTTCTGTTTTTGTCCCAATTTTACACCTAAATAACGGGAAAAAACAAGAAAAAAGTTATCTGAAATATTTTGGTTTTCTGTTTTTGTCTTTATTTTTCACTTAAGTAACGGGAAAAAAGAGAAAAATAGTTATCTGAAATATTTTGGTTTTCTGTTTTTGTCTTTATTTTTCACTTAAGTACCGGGAAAAAAGAAAAAAAAGTTATCTGAAATATTTAGGTTTTCTGTTTTTGTCCTTATTTTACACCTAAATAACGGGAAAAAAGAAGAAAAAAGTTATCTGAAATATTTTAGTTTTGTGTTTTTGTCTTTATTTTTCACTTAAATAACGGGAAAAAAGAAAAAAAAAAGTTATCTGAAATATTTTAGTTTTCTGTTTTTGTCCTTATATTGCACCTAAATAACGGGTAAAAGTAAAAAAAAGTTATCTGAAATAATTTGGTTTTCTGTTTTTGTCTTTATTTTTCACTTAAATAACAGGAAAAAAGAAAAATAAGTTATTTGAAATATTTTGGTTTTTTGATTTTGTCCTTATTTTGCACCTAAAAAACGGGAAAAAAGAAAAAAAATTTATTTGAAATATTTTGGATTTCTGTTTTTGTCCTTCTTTTGCACCTATATAACAGGAAAAAAGAAAAAAAAGTTATCTGAAATATTTTGGTTTTCTGTTTTTGTCCTTATTTTACACCTAAATAACGGGAAAAAAGAAAAAAAAGTTATCTGAAATATTTTGGTTTTCTGTTTTTGTGCTTATTTTTCACTTAAATAACGGGAAAAAAGAAAAAAAAAGTTATCTGATATATTTAGGTTTTCTGTTTTTGTCCTTATTTTACACCTAAATAATCGTAAAAAAGAAGAAAAAAGTAATCTGAAATATTTTGGTTTTCTGTTTTAGTCTTTAGTTTTCACTTAAATAACGGGAAAAAAGAAAAAAAAAGTTATCTGAAATATTTTGGTTTTCTGTTTTTGTCCTTATTTTACACCTATATAACAGGAAAAAAGAAAAAAAAGTTATCTGAAATATTTTGGTTTTCTGTTTTTGTCCTTATCTTACACCTAAATAACGGGAAAAAAGAAAAAAAAAGTTATCTGAAATATTTTGGTTTTCTGTTTTTGTCCTTATTTTTCACTTAATTAACGGGAAAAAAGAAAATAAAAGTTATCTGAAATATTTTGGTTTTCTGTTTTTGTCCTTATTTTGCACCTAAATAGCAGGAAAAAAAAAAAAGTTATTTGAAATATTTTGGTTTTTTGTTTTTGTCCTTACTTTGCCACCTAAATAACGGGAAAAAGAAAAAAAAGGTATTTGAAATATTTTGGTTTTCTGTGTTAATCCTTATTTTGCACCGAAATAACGGGAAAAAAGTAAAAAAAGTTATCTGAAATATTTTGGTTTTCTCTTTTTGCCCCTTATTTTGCACCTAAATAACGGAAAAAAAGAAAAAAAAGTTATCTGAAATATTTTGGTTTTCTGTGTTTGTCCTTATTTTTCACTTAAATAACGGGAAAAAAGAAAAAAAAAGTTATCTGATATATTTAGGTTTTCTGTTTTTGTCCTTATTTTACACCTAAATAACGGTAAAAAGGAAGAAAAAAGTTATCTGAAATATTTTGATTTTCTGTTTTTGTGCTTATTTTGCACCTAAATAACAGGAAAAAAGAAAAAAAAGTTATTTGAAATATTTTGGTTTTCTGTTTTTGTCCTTATTTTACACCTAAATAACGGGAAAAAAGAAAAAAAAAATTATCTGAAATATTTTGGTTTTCTGTTTTTGTGCTTATTTTGCACCTATATAACAGGAAAAAAGAAAAAAAAGTTATCTGAAATATTTTGGTTTTCTGTTTTTGTCCTTATTTTGCACCTAAATAACGGGAAAAAAGAAAAAAAAAGTTATCTGAAATATTTTGGTTTTCTGTTTTTGTGCTTATTTTGCACCTAAATAACAGGAAAAAAGAAAAAAAAGTTATCTGAAATATTTTGGTTTTCTGTTTTTGTCCTTATTTTGCACCTAAATAACAGGAAAAAAGAAAAATAAGTTATTTGAAATATTTAGGTGTTTTTTTTGTCCTTATTGTGCACCTAAATAACAGGAAAAAAGAAGAAAAAAGTTATCTGAAATATTTTGGTTTTGTGTTTTTGCCTTTATTTTTCACTTAAATGAAGGGAAAAAAGAAAAAAAAAAGTTATCTGAAATATTTTAGTTTTCTGTTTTTGTCCTTATATTGCACCTAAATAACGGGAAAAAAGAAAAAAAAAGTTATCTGAAATATTTTGGTTTTCTGTTTTTGTCCTTATTTTGCACCTAAATAACAGGAAAAAAGAAAAAAAAGTTATGTCAAAAATTTTGGTTTTCTGTTTTCGTCCTTATTTTGCACCTAAATAACGGGAAAAGGAAAAAAAAGTTATCTGAAATATTTTGATTTTCTGTTTTTGTTCTTATTTTGCACCTAAATAACAGGAAAAAAGAAGAAAAAAGTTATCTGAAATATTTTAGTTTTGTGTTTTTGTCTTTATTTTTCACTTAAATAACGGGAAAAAAGAAAAAAAAAAGTTATCTGAAATATTTTAGTTTTCTGTTTTTGTCCTTATATTGCACCTAAATAACGGGTAAAAGTAAAAAAAAGTTATCTGAAATAATTTGGTTTTCTGTTTTTGTCTTTATTTTTCACTTAAATAACAGGAAAAAAGAAAAATAAGTTATTTGAAATATTTTGGTTTTTTGATTTTGTCCTTATTTTGCACCTAAAAAACGGGAAAAAAGAAAAAAAATTTATTTGAAATATTTTGGATTTCTGTTTTTGTCCTTCTTTTGCACCTATATAACAGGAAAAAAGAAAAAAAAGTTATCTGAAATATTTTGGTTTTCTGTTTTTGTCCTTATTTTACACCTAAATAACGGGAAAAAAGAAAAAAAAGTTATCTGAAATATTTTGGTTTTCTGTTTTTGTGCTTATTTTTCACTTAAATAACGGGAAAAAAGAAAAAAAAAGTTATCTGATATATTTAGGTTTTCTGTTTTTGTCCTTATTTTACACCTAAATAATCGTAAAAAAGAAGAAAAAAGTAATCTGAAATATTTTGGTTTTCTGTTTTAGTCTTTATTTTTCACTTAAATAACGGGAAAAAAGAAAAAAAAAGTTATCTGAAATATTTTGGTTTTCTGTTTTTGTCCTTATTTTACACCTATATAACAGGAAAAAAGAAAAAAAAGTTATCTGAAATATTTTGGTTTTCTGTTTTTGTCCTTATCTTACACCTAAATAACGGGAAAAAAGAAAAAAAAAGTTATCTGAAATATTTTGGTTTTCTGTTTTTGTCCTTATTTTTCACTTAATTAACGGGAAAAAAGAAAATAAAAGTTATCTGAAATATTTTGGTTTTCTGTTTTTGTCCTTATTTTGCACCTAAATAGCAGGAAAAAAAAAAAGTTATTTGAAATATTTTGGTTTTTTGTTTTTGTCCTTACTTTGCCACCTAAATAACGGGAAAAAGAAAAAAAAGGTATTTGAAATATTTTGGTTTTCTGTGTTAATCCTTATTTTGCACCGAAATAACGGGAAAAAAGTAAAAAAAGTTATCTGAAATATTTTGGTTTTCTGTTTTTGCCCCTTATTTTGCACCTAAATAACGGAAAAAAAGAAAAAAAAGTTATCTGAAATATTTTGGTTTTCTGTGTTTGTCCTTATTTTTCACTTAAATAACGGGAAAAAAGAAAAAAAAAGTTATCTGATATATTTAGGTTTTCTGTTTTTGTCCTTATTTTACACCTAAATAACGGTAAAAAGGAAGAAAAAAGTTATCTGAAATATTTTGGTTTTCTGTTTTTGTGCTTATTTTGCACCTAAATAACAGGAAAAAAGAAAAAAAAGTTATTTGAGATATTTTGGTTTTCTGTTTATGTCTTTATTTTACACCTAAATAACGGGAAAAAAGAAAAAAAAAATTATATGAAATATTTTGGTTTTCTGTTTTTGTGCTTATTTTGCACCTATATAACAGGAAAAAAGAAAAAAAAGTTATCTGAAATATTTTGGTTTTCTGTTTTTGTCCTTATTTTGCACCTAAATAACGGGAAAAAAGAAAAAAAAAGTTATCTGAAATATTTTGGTTTTCTGTTTTTGTGCTTATTTTGCACCTAAATAACAGGAAAAAAGAAAAAAAAGTTATCTGAAATATTTTGGTTTTCTGTTTTTGTCCTTATTTTGCACCTAAATAACAGGAAAAAAGAAAAATAAGTTATTTGAAATATTTAGGTGTTTTTTTTGTCCTTATTGTGCACCTAAAAAACGGGAAAAAAGAAAAAAAAGTTATTTGAAATATTTTGGTTTTCTGTTTTTGTCCTTTTTTTGCACCTAAATAACGGGAAAAAAGAAAAAAGGTTATCTGAAATATTTTGGTTTTCTGTTTTTGTCCTTATTTTGCACCTAAATAACGGGAAAAAAGAAAAAAGGTTATCTGAAATATTTTGGGTGTTTTCGTCCTTATTTTGCACCTAAATAACGAGAAAAAGAAAAAAAAGTTATATGAAATATTTTGGGTTTCTGTTTTTGTCCTTATTTTGCACCTAAATAACGGGAAAAAAGAAAAATAAGTTATTTGAAATATTTAGGTGTTTTTTTTGTCCTTATTGTGCACCTAAATAACGGGAAAAAAGAAAAAAAAGTTATCTGAAATATTTTGGTTTTCTGTTTTTGTCCTTATTTTGCACCTAAATAACGGGAAAAAAGAAAAAAGGTTATCTGAAATATTTTGGGTTTCTGTTTTTGTCCTTATTTTGCACCTAAATAACGAGAAAAAGAAAAAAAAGTCATATGAAATATTTTGGGTTTCTGTTTTTGTCCTTATTTTGCACCTAAATAACGAGAAAAAGAAAAAAAAGTTATCCGAAATATATTTGTTTTCTGTTTTTATCCTTTTTTTGCACCTAAATAACGGGAAAAAAGAAAAAAGGTTATCTGAAATATTTTGGTTTTCTGTTTTTGTCCTTATTTTACACCTAAATAACGGTAAAAAGGAAGAAAAAAGTTATCTGAAATATTTTGGTTTTCTGTTTTTGTCCTTATTTTACACCTAAATAACGGTAAAAAGGAAGAAAAAAGTTATTTGAAATATTTTGGTTTTCTGTTTTTGTCCTTATTTTACACCTAAATAACGGGAAAAAAGAAAAAAAAAATTATCTGAAATATTTTGGTTTTCTGTTTTTGTGCTTATTTTGCACCTATATAACAGGAAAAAAGAAAAAAAAGTTATCTGAAATATTTTGGTTTTCTGTTTTTGTCCTTATTTTGCACCTAAATAACGGGAAAAAAGAAAAAAAAAGTTATCTGAAATATTTTGGTTTTCTGTTTTTGTGCTTATTTTGCACCTAAATAACGGGAAAAAAGAAAAAAAAGTTATCTGAAATATTTTGGTTTTCTGTTTTTGTCCTTATTTTACACCTATATAACAGGAAAAAAGAAAAAAAAGTTATCTGAAATATTTTGGGTTTCTGTTTTTGTCCTTATTTTGCACCTAAATAACGAGAAAAAGAAAAAAAAGTTATATGAAATATTTTGGGTTTCTGTTTTTGTCCTTATTTTGCACCTAAATAACGGGAAAAAAGAAAAAAAAAATTATCTGAAATATTTTGGTTTTCAGTTTTTGTCCTTATTTTGCACCTAAATAACAGGAAAAAGGAAAAAAAAAGTTATTTGAAATATTTTGGTTTTCTGTTTTTGTCCTTATTTTGCACCAAAATAACGGGAAAAAAGAAAAAAAAAATTATCTGAAATATTTTGGGTTTCTGTTTTTGTCCTTATTTTGCACCTAAATAACGAGAAAAAGAAAAAAAAGTTATATGAAATATTTTGGTTTTCTGTTTTTGTCCCAATTTTACACCTAAATAACGGGAAAAAACAAGAAAAAAGTTATCTGAAATATTTTGGTTTTCTGTTTTTGTCTTTATTTTTCACTTAAGTAACGGGAAAAAAGAGAAAAATAGTTATCTGAAGTATTTTGGTTTTCTGTTTTTGTCTTTATTTTTCACTTAAGTAACGGGAAAAAAGAAAAAAAAGTTATCTGAAATATTTAGGTTTTCGGTTTTTGTCCTTATTTTACAACTAAATAATGAGAAAAAAGAAGAAAAAAGTTATTTGAAATATTTTGGTTTTCTGTTTTTGTCTTTATTTTTCACTTAAGTAACGGGAAAAAAGAAATTAAAAGTTATCTGAAATATTTAGGTTTTCTGTTTTTGTCCTTATTTTGCACCTAAATAACGGGAAAAAAAAAAAATTTATTTGAAATATTTTGGTTTTCTGTTTTTGTTCTTATTTTGCACCTAAATAACAGGAAAATGGAAAAAAAAAGTTATTTGAAATATTTTGGTTTTCTCTTTTTGTCCTTATTTTACACCTAAATAACGGGAAAAAGGAAGAAAAAAGTTATCTGAAATATTTTGGTTTTCTGTTTTTGTGCTTATTTTGTACCTAATAACAGGAAAAAAGAAAAAAAAGTTATTTGAAATATTTTGGTTTCCTGTTTTTGTCCTTATTTTACACCTAAATAACGGGAAAAAAGAAAAAAAAAGTTATCTGAAATATTTTGGTTTTCTTTTTTTGTGCTTATTTTGCACCTAAATAACAGGAGAAAAAAAAAAAAGTTATCTGAAATATTTTGGTTTTCTGTTTTTGTCCATATTTTGCACCTAAATAACGGGAAAAAAGAAAAAAAAAGTTATCTGAAATATTTTGGTTTTCTGTTTTCGTGCTTATTTTGCACCTACATAACAGGAAAAAAGAAAAAAAAGTTATCTGAAATATTTTGGTTTTCTGTTATTGTCTTTATTTTGCACCTAAATAACAGGAAAAAAGAAAAATAAGTTATTTGAAATATTTAGGTGTTTTTTTTTGTCCTTATTTTGCACCTAAAAAACGGGAAAAAAGAAAAAAAAGTTATTTGAAATATTTTGGTTTTCTGTTTTTGTCCTTTTTTTGCACCAGGAAAAAAGAAAACACGAATAAAGAAAAAAAAAGTTATCTGAAATATTTTGGTTTTCTGTTTTTGTCCTTATTTTGCACCTAAATAACGGGAAAAAAGAAAAAAGGTTATCTGAAATATTTTGGTTTTCTATTTTTGTCCTTATTTTGCCACCTAATAAATTACGGGAAAAAGAAAAAACAAGTTATCTGAAATATTTTTGTTTTCTGTTTTTGTCCTTATTTTGCACCTAAATAACAAGAAAAAAGAAAAATAAGTTATTTGAAATATTTTGGTTTTCTGTTTTTGTCCTTATTTTGCACCTAAATAACGGTAAAAAAGAAAAAACAAATTATCTGAAATATTTTGGTTTTCTGTTTTTGTCCTTAATTTTCACTTAAATAACGGGAAAAAAGAAAAAAAAAATTATCTGAAATATTCAGGTTTTCTGTTTTTGTCCATATTTTACACCTAAATAACGGGAACAAAAAAAAAGTTAATTGAAATATTTTGGTTTTCTGTTTTTGTCCTTATTCTACACCTAAATAACGGGAAAAAGAAAAAAAAAGTTATCTGCAATAATTTGGTTTTCTGTTTTTTTCCTTATTTGCACCTAAATAACAGGAAAAAAGAAAAAAAAGTTATCTGAAATATTTTGGTTTTCTGTTTTTGTCTTTATTTTTCACTTAAGTACGGGAAAAAAGAGGAAAATAGTTATCTGAAATATTTTGGTTTTCTGTTTTTGTCTTTATTTTTCACTTAAGTAACGGGAAAAAGAAAAAAAAGTTATCTGAAATATTTAGGTTTTCGGTTTTTGTCCTTATTTTACAACTAAATAATGAGAAAAAAGAAGAAAAAAGTTATTTGAAATATTTTGGTTTTCTGTTTTTGTCATTATTTTTCACTTAAGTAACGGGAAAAAAGAAATTAAAAGTTATCTGAAATATTTGGTTTCTGTTTTTGGCTTTATTTTTCACTTAAATAACGGAAAAAAGAAAAAAAAAGTTATCTGAAAATATTTAGGTTTTCTGTTTTTGCCCTTATTTTACACCTAAATAACGGGAAACAAGAAGAAAAAAGTTATCTAAAATATTTTGGTTTTCTGTTTTTGTCTTTATTTTTCACTTAAGTAACGGGAAAAAAGAGGAAAATAGTTATCTGAAATATTTTGGTTTTCTGTTTTTGTCTTTATTTTTTCACTTAAGTAACGGGAAAAAAGAAAAAAAAGTTATCTGAAATATTTAGGTTTTCGGTTTTTTGTCCTTATTTTACAACTAAATAATGAGAAAAAAGAAGAAAAAAGTTATTTGAAATATTTTGGTTTTCTGTTTTTGTCTTTATTTTTCACTTAAGTAACGGGAAAAAAGAAATTAAAAGTTATCTGAAATATTTAGGTTTTTCTGATTTTGTCCTTATTTTACACCTAAATAACGGGAAAAAAGAAGAAAAAAGTTATCTGAAATATTTTAGTTTTGTGTTTTTGTCTTTATTTTTCACTTAAATAACGGGAAAAAAAGAAAAAAAAACGGGAAAAAAGAAAAAAAAAAAGTTATCTGAAATATTTTAGTTATCTGTTTTTGTCCTTATATTGCACGTAAATAACGGGTAAAAGTAAAAAAAAGATATCTGAAATAATTTGGTTTTCTGTTTTTGTCTTTATTTTTCACTTAAATAACAGGAAAAAAGAAAAATAAGTTATTGGAAATATTTTGGTTTTTGATTTTGTCCTTATTTTGCACCTAAAAAACGGGAAAAAAGAAAAAAAAGTTATTTGAAATATTTTGGATTTCTGTTTTTGTCCTTCTTTTGCACCTATATAACAGGAAAAAAGAAAAAAAAGTTATCTGAAATATTTTGGTTTTCTGTTTTTGTCCTTATTTTACACCTATATAACAGGAAAAAAGAAAAAAAAGTTATCTGAAATATTTTAATTTTCCGTTTTTGTCCTTATTTTACACCTAAATAACGGGAAAAAAGAAAAAAAAGTTATCTGAAATATTTTGGTTTTCTGTTTTTGTGCTTATTTTTCACTTAAATAACGGGAAAAAAGAAAAAAAAAGTTATCTGATATATTTAGGTTTTCTGTTTTTGCCCCTTATTTTGCACCTAAATAACGGAAAAAAAGAAAAAAAAGTTATCTGAAATATTTTGGTTTTCTGTGTTTGTCCTTATTTTTCACTTAAATAACGGGAAAAAATAAAAAAAAGTTATCTGATATATTTAGGTTTTCTCTTTTTGTCCTTATTTTACACCTAAATAACGGGAAAAAGGAAGAAAAAAGTTATCTGAAATATTTTGGTTTTCTGTTTTTGTGCTTATTTTGCACCTAAATAACAGGAAAAAAGAAAAAAAAGTTTTTTGAAATATTTTGGTTTCCTGTTTTTGTCCTTATTTTACACCTAAATAACGGGAAAAAAGAAAAAAAAAGTTATCTGAAATATTTTGGTTTTCTGTTTTTGTGCTTATTTTGCACCTAAATAACAGGAGAAAAGAAAAAAAAGTTATCTGAAATATTTTGGTTTTCTGTTTTTGTCCATATTTTGCACCTAAATAACGGGAAAAAAGAAAAAAAAAGTTATCTGAAATATTTTGGTTTTCTGTTTTTGTGCTTATTTTGCACCTACATAACAGGAAAAAAGAAAAAAAAGTTATCTGAAATATTTTGGTTTTCTGTTTTTGTCCTTATTTTGCACCTAAATAACAGCAAAAAAGAAAAATAAGTTATTTGAAATATTTAGGTGTTTTTTTTGTCCTTATTTTGCACCTAAAAAACGGGAAAAAAGAAAAAAAAGTTATTTGAAATATTTAGGTTTTCTGTTTTTGTCCTTTTTTTGCACCAGGAAAAAAGAAAACACGAATAAAGAAAAAAAAAGTTATCTGAAATATTTTGGTTTTCTGTTTTTGTCCTTATTTTGCACCTAAATAACGGGAAAAAAGAAAAAAGGTTATCTGAAATATTTTGGTTTTCTGTTTTTGCCCTTATTTTGCCACCTAAATTACGGGAAAAAGCAAAAACAAGTTATCTGAAATATTTTTGTTTTCTGTTTTTGTCCTTATTTTGCACCTAAATAACAAGAAAAAAGAAAAATAAGTTATTTGAAATATTTTGGTTTTCTGTTTTTGTCCTTATTTTGCACCTAAATAACGGTAAAAAAGAAAAAAAAATTATCTGAAATATTTTGGTTTGCTGTTTTTGTCCTTATTTTTCACTTAAATAACGGGAAAAAGAAAAAAAAATTATCTGAAATATTCAGGTTTTCTGTTTTTGTCCATATTTTACACCTAAATAACGGGAACAAAAAAAAAGTTAATTGAAATATTTTGGTTTTCTGTTTTTGTCCTTATTCTACACCTAAATAACGGGAAAAAGAAAAAAAAAGTTATCTGAAATAATTTGGTTTTCTGTTTTTTTCCTTATTTTGCACATAAATAACAGGAAAAAAGAAAAAAAAGTTATCTGAAAAATTTTGATTTTCTGTTTTTGTCTTTATTTTTCACTTAAATAACGGAAAAATGAAAAAAAAATTATCTGAAATATTCAGGTTTTCTGTTTTTGTCCATATTTTACACCTAAATAACGGGAACAAAAAAAAAATTAATTGAAATATTTTGAATTTCTGTTTTTGTCCTTATTTTACACCTAAATAACGGGAAAAAAGAAAAAAAGGTTATCTGAAATATTTTGGTTTTCTGTTTTTGTCCTTATTTTGCACCTAAATAACAGGAAAAAAGAAAAATAAGTTATTTGACCTATTTTGGTTTTCTGTTTTTGTCCTTATTTTGCACCTAAATAACAGGAAAAAAGAAAAATAAGTTATTTAAAATATTTTGGTTTTCTGTTTTTGTCCTTATTTTGCACCTAAATAACGGGAAAAAAGAAAAAAGGTTATCTGAAATATTTTGGTTTTCTGTTTTTGTCCTTATTTTGCACCTAAATAACAGGAAAAAAGAAAAATAAGTTATTTGAAATATTTTGGTTTTCTGTTTTGTCCTTATTTTGCACCTAAATAACAGGAAAAAGGAAAAAAAACGTTATTTGAAATATTTTGGTTTTCTGTTTTTGTCCTTATTTTGCACCTAAATAACGGGAAAAATGAAAAAAAAAGTTATCTGAATTATTTTGGTTTTCTGTTTTTGTCTTTATTTTTCACTTAAATAGCGGGAAAAAAGAGAAAAAAAGTTATCTGAAATATTTTGGTTTTCTGTTTTTTTCCTTATTTTGCACCTAAATAACGGGAAAAAAGAAACAAATGTTATATGAAATATTTTGGTTTTCTGTTTTTGTCTTTATTTTTCACTTAAATAACGGGAAAAAAGAAAAAAAAATTATCTGAAATATTTAGGTTTTCTGTTTTTGTCCTTATTTTACACCTAAATAACGGGAAAAAAGAAAAAAAAGTTATCTGAAATATTTTGGTTTTCTGTTTTTGTGCTTATTTTGCACCTAAATAATAGGAAAAAAGTAAAAAAAGTTATCTGAAATATTTTGGTTTTCTGTTTTTGTCCTTATTTTGCACCTAAATAACAGGAAAAAAGAAAAATAAGTTATTTGAAATATTTTGGTTTTTTCTTTTTGTCCTTGTTTTGCACCTAAAAAACGGGAAAAAAGATAAAAAAGTTATTTAAAATATTTTGGTTTTCTGTTTTTGTCCTTCTTTTGCACCAGGAAAAAAGAAAACACGGAAAAAGAAAAAAAAAGTTATCTGAAATATTTTGGTTTTCTGTTTTTGTCTTTATTTTTCACTTAAATAGCGGGAAAAAAGAGAAAAAAAGTTATCTGAAATATTCAGGTTTTCTGTTTTTGTCCATATTTTACACCTAAATAACGGGAACAAAAAAAAAGTTAATTGAAATATTTTGAATTTCTGTTTTTTGTCCTTATTTTACACCTAAATAACGGGAAAAAAGAAAAAAAGGTTATCTGAAATATTTTGGTTTTCTGTTTTTGTCCTTATTTTGCACCTAAATAACAGGAAAAAAGAAAAATAAGTTATTTGACCTATTTTGGTTTTCTGTTTTTGTCCTTATTTTGCACCTAAATAACAGGAAAAAAGAAAAATAAGTTATTTGAAATATTTTGGTTTTTTCTTTTTGTCCTTATTTTGCACCTAAAAAACGGGAAAAAAGATAAAAAAGTTATTTAAAATATTTTGGTTTTCTGTTTTTGTCCTTCTTTTGCACCAGGAAAAAAGAAAACACGGAAAAAGAAAAAAAAAGTTATCTGAAATATTTTGGTTTTCTGTTTTTGTCTTTATTTTTCACTTAAATAGCGGGAAAAAAGAGAAAAAAAGTTATCTGAAATATTTTGGTTTTCTCTTTTTGTCCTTATTTTACCACCTAAATTACGGGAAAAAGTAAAAACAAGTTATCTGAAATATTTTTGTTTTCTGTTTTTGTCCTTATTTTGCACCTAAATAACGGGAAAAAAGAAAAAAAAAATTATCTGAAATATTTTTGTTTTCTGTTTTTGTCCTGATTTTGCACCTAAATAACAGGAAAAAGGAAAAAAAAGATATCTGAAATATTTTGGTTTTCTGTTTTTGTCCTTATTTTACACCTAAATAATGGGAAAAAAGAAGAAAAAAGTTATCTGAAATATTTTGGTTTTCTGTTTTTGTCCATATTTTACACCTAAATAACGGGAACAAAAAAAAAGTTAATTGAAATATTTTGAATTTCTGTTTTTGTCCTTATTTTACACCTAAATAACGGGAAAAAAGATAAAAAAGTTATTTAAAATATTTTGGATTTCTGTTTTTGTCCTTCTTTTGCACCAGGAAAAAAGAAAACACGGAAAAAGAAAAAAAAAGTTATCTGAAATATTTTGGTTTTCTGTTTTTGTCTTTATTTTTCACTTAAATAGCGGGAAAAAAGAGAAAAAAAGTTATCTGAAATATTTTGGTTTTCTCTTTTTGTCCTTATTTTACCACCTAAATTACGGGAAAAAGTAAAAACAAGTTATCTGAAATATTTTTGTTTTCTGTTTTTGTCCTTATTTTGCACCTAAATAACAGGAAAAAAGAAAAATAACTTATTTGAAATATTTTGGTTTTCTGTTTTTGTCCTTATTTTGCACCTAAATAACGGGAAAAAAGAAAAAAAAAATTATCTGAAATATTTTTGTTTTCTGTTTTTGTCCTGATTTTGCACCTAAATAACAGGAAAAAGGAAAAAAAAGATATCTGAAATATTTTGGTTTTCTGTTTTTGTCCTTATTTTACACCTAAATAATGGGAAAAAAGAAGAAAAAAGTTATCTGAAATATTTTGGTTTTCTGTTTTTGTCTTTATTTTTCACTTAAATAACGGGAAAAAAGAAAAAAAAAATTATCTAAAATATTTAGGTTTTCGGTTTTTGTCCTTATTTTACACCTAAATAACGGGAAAAAAGAAAAAAGTTATCTTAAATATTTGGTTTTCTGCTTTTGTCCTTATTTTGCCACCTAAATAACGTGAAAAAGAAACAAAAAGTTATCTGAAATATTTTGGTTTTCTGTTTTTGTTTTTATTTTTCACTTAAATAACGGGAAAAAAGAAAAAAAAAGTTATCAGAAATATTTTGGCATTTTGTTTTTGTCCTTATATTGCACCTAAATAACGGGAAAAGAAAAAAAAAGTTATCTGAAATAATTTGGTTTTCTGTTTTTGTCCTTATTTTGCACCTAAATAACAGGAAAAAAGTAAAAAAAGTTATTTGAAATATTTTGGTTTTCTGTTTTTGTCCTTATTTTGCACCTAAATAACAGGAAAAAAGAAAAAAAAGTTATCTGAAATATTTTGGTTTTCTGTTTTTGTACTTAATTTACACCTAAATAACGGGAAAAAAGAAAAAAAAAGTTATCTGAAATAATTTGGTTTTCTGTTTTTGTCCTTATTTTGCACCTAAATAACAGGAAAAAATTAAAAAAAGTTATTTGAAATATTGTGGTTTTCTGTTTTTGTCCTTATTTTGCACCTAAATAACAGGAAAAAATAAAAAAAAGTTATCTGAAATATTTTGGTTTTCGGTTTTTGTTCTTATTTTACACCTAAATAACGGGAAAAAAGAAAAAAAAAGTTATCTGAAAAAATTTGGTTTTCTGTTTTTGTCCTTATTTTGCACCTAAATAACAGGAAAAAAGTAAAAAAAGTTATTTGAAATATTTTGGTTTTCTGTTTTTGTCCTTATTTTGCACCTAAATAACAGGAAAAAAGAAAGAAAAAGTTATCTGAAATATTTTGGTTTTCTGTTTTTGTACTTATTTTACACCTAAATAACGGGAAAAAAGAAAAAAAAAGTTATCTGAAATATTTTGGTTTTCTGTTTTTGTCCTTATTTTGCCACCTAAATAACGGGAAAAAGAAAAAAAAAGATATTTGAAATATTTTGGTTTTCTATTTTTACATTATTTTACACCTAAATAACGAGAAAAATGAAAAGTTATCTGAAATATTTTGGTTTTCTGTTTTTGTGCTACTGTTGGACGTAAATAACGGGAAAAAAGAAAAAAAAAGTTATCTGAAATATTTTGGTTTTCTGTTTCTGTCCTTATTTTGCGCCTAACTAACAGGAAAAAAGAAAAAAAAGTTATCTGAAATATTTTGGTTTTCTGTTTTTGTACTTATTTTACACATAAATAACGGGAAAAAAGAAAAAAAAAGTTATCTGAAATATTTAGGTTTTCTGTTTTTGTCCTTATTTTACAAATAAATAATGGGAAAAAAGAAGAAAAAACTTATCTGAAATATTTTGGTTTTCTGTTTTTGTCTTTATTTTTCACTTAAAAAACGGGAAAAAAGAAGAAAAAAGTTATCTGAAATATTTTGGTTTTCTGTTTTTGTACTTATTTTACACCTAAATAACGGGAAAAAAGAAAAAAAAAGTTATCTGAAATATTTTGGTTTTCTGTTTTTGTCCTTATTTTGCCACCTAAATAACGGGAAAAAGAAAAAAAAAGATATTTGAAATATTTTGGTTTTCTGTTTTTGACATTATTTTACACCTAAATAACGAGAAAAATGAAAAGTTATATGAAATATTTTGGTTTTCTATTTTGTGCTACTGTTGGACGTAAATAACGGGAAAAAAGAAAAAAAAAATTATCTGAAATAATTAGGTTTTCGGTTTTTGTCCTTATTTTACACCTAAATAACAGGAAAAAAGAAAAAAAAGTTATTAGAAATATTTTGGTTTTCTGTTTTTGTCTTTAGTTTTCACTTAAGTAACGGGAAACAAGAAAAAAAAAGTTATCTGAAATATTTAGGTTTTCTGTTTTTGTCCTTATTTTACAACTAAATAATGGGAAAAAAGAAGAAAAAACTTATCTGAAATATTTTGGTTTTCTGTTTTTGTCTTTATTTTTCATTTAAAAAACGGGAAAAAAGAAAAAAAAAAGTTATCTGAAATATTTAGGTTTTCTGTTTTTGTCCTTATTTTACAACTAAATAATGGGAAAAAAGAAGAAAAAAGTTATCTGAAATATTTTGGTTTTCTGTTTTTGTGCTTATTTTGCACCTAAATAACAGGAAAAAAGAAAAAAAAGTTATTTGAAATATTTTGGTTTTCTGTTTTTGTCCTTATTTTAAACATAAATAACAGGAAAAAAGAAAAAAAAAGTTATCTGAAATATTTTGGTTTTCTGTTTTTGTGCTTATTTTGCACCTAAATAACAGGAAAAAAGAAAAAAAAGTTATCTGAAATATTTTGGTTTTCTTTTTTTGTCCTTATTTTGCACCTAAATAACGGGAAAAAAGAAAAAAAAAGTTATCTGAAATATTTTGGTTTTCTGTTTTTGTGCTTATTTTGCACCTAAATAACAAGAAAAAAGAAAAAAAAGTTATCTGAAATATTTTGGTTTTCTGTTTTTGTCCTTATTTTGCACCTAAATAACAGGAAAAAAGAAAAATAAGTTATTTCAAATATTTAGGTGTTTTTTTTGTCCTTATTTTGCACCTAAAAAACGGGAAAAAAGAAAAAAAAGTTATTTGAAATATTTAGGTTTTCTGTTTTTGTCCTTATTTTACAACTAAATAATGGGAAAAAAGAAGAAAAAAGTTATCTGAAATATTTTGGTTTTCTGTTTTTGTGCTTATTTTGCACCTAAATAACAGGAAAAAAGAAAAAAAAGTTATTTGAAATATTTTGGTTTTCTGTTTTTGTCTTTAGTTTTCACTTAAGTAACGGGAAACAAGAAAAAAAAGTTATCTGAAATATTTAGGTTTTCTGTTTTTGTGCTTATTTTGCACCTAAATAACAGGAAAAAAGAAAAAAAACTTATTTGAAATATTTTGGTTTTCTGTTTTTGTCCTTATTTTACACCTAAATAACGGGAAAAAAGAAAAAAAAAGTTATCTGAAATATTTTGGTTTTCTGTTTTTGTGCTTATTTTGCACCTAAATAACAGGAAAAAAGAAAAAAAAGTTATCTGAAATATTTTGGTTTTCTTTTTTTGTCCTTATTTTGCACCTAAATAACGGGAAAAAAGAAAAAAAAAGTTATCTGAAATATTTTGGTTTTCTGTTTTTGTGCTTATTTTGCACCTAAATAACAGGAAAAAAGAAAAAAAAGTTATTTGAAATATTTTGGTTTTCTGTTTTTGTCCTTATTTTACACCAAAATAACGGGAAAAAAGAAAAAAAAAGTTATCTGAAATATTTTGGTTTTCTGTTTTTGTGCTTATTTTGCACCTAAATAACAGGAAAAAAGAAAAAAAAGTTATCTGAAATATTTTGGTTTTCTTTTTTTGTCCTTATTTTGCACCTAAATAACAGGAAAAAAGAAAAAAAAAGTTATCTGAAATATTTTGGTTTTCTGTTTTTGTGCTTATTTTGCACCTAAATAACAGGAAAAAAGAAAAAAAAGTTATCTGAAATATTTTGGTTTTCTGTTTTTGTCCTTATTTTGCACCTAAATAACAGGAAAAAAGAAAAATAAGTTATTTGAAATATTTAGGTGTTTTTTTTGTCCTTATTTTGCACCTAAAAAACGGGAAAAAAGAAAAAAATGTTATTTGAAATATTTTGGTTTTCTGTTTTTGTGCTTATTCTACACCTAAATAACGGGTAAAAGAAAAAAAAAGTTATCTGAAATATTTTGGTTTTCTGTTTTTGTCTTTATTTTTCACTTAAATAACGGAAAACAAGAAAAAAAAATTATCTGAAATATTCAGGTTTTCTGTTTTTGTCCATATTTTACACCTAAATAACGGGAAAAAAAAAAGTTATTTGAAATATTTTGGTTTTCTGTTTTTGTCCTTATTTTACACCTAAATAACGGGAAAAAAGAAAAAAAGGTTATCTGAAATATTTTGGTTTTCTGTTTTTGTCCTTATTTTGCACCTAAATAACAGGAAAAAAGAAAAATAAGTTATTTGACCTATTTTGGTTTTTTGTTTTTGTCCTTATTTTCCACCTAAATAACGGAAAAAAAGAAAAAAAGGTTATCTGAAATATTTTGGTTTTCTTTTTTGTCCTTATTTTGCACCTAAATAACGGGAAACAAGAAAAAAAAGTTATTTGAAATAATTTGGTTTTCTGTTTTTTTCCTTATTTTGCACCTAAATAACAGGAAAAAAGAAAAAACAGTTATCTGAAATATTTTGGTTTTCTGTTTTTGTCTTTATTTTTCACTTAAATAACGGGAAAAAAGAAAAAAAAATTATCTGAAATATTCAGGTTTTCTGTTTTTGTCCATATTTTACACCTAAATAACGGGAAAAAAAAGAAGTTATTTGAAATATTTTGGTTTTCTGTTTTTGTCCTTATTTTACACCTAAATAACGGGAAAAAAGAAAAAAAGGTTATCTGAAATATTTTGGTTTTCTATTTTTGTCCTTATTTTGCACCTAAATAACAGGAAAAAAGAAAAATAAGTTATTTGACCTATTTTGGTTTTTTGTTTTTGTCCTTATTTTGCACCTAAATAACGGGAAAAAAGAAAAAAAAAATTATCTGAAATATTTTGGTT